>JAQPPZ010000464.1:0-21084 GCA_028583015.1 Wollemia nobilis | reverse complement strand
AAATCGCGAAATGTCACGATTTCGTGACATGTCGCGAAATCATGACCCCAAGGCTTCGAAAGGGCAATGGACGGTTTGAGTCGCGATATCACGACATGGCGCGATATGTCGCGATATCGCGACATCTTTTGCCATGGTGAAGGCAAAGGGGCAGTGGGTCGCGATATCGCGACATGTCGCGATATCGCGACTGTTCTCTGCCAAGGTGAAGGCAAAGGGGCAGTGGGTCGTGATATCGCGACATGTCGCGATATCGCAACTTTTTTCCTCCAAGGTAAAGGCGAAGGGATAGTGGGTCGCGATATCGCGACAAGTATGAAGACAAGCTTGTGACACGCGTCCTCCACGTGTATTAAAGTGACACGGTCAGCCGAAGACAAAGCAGAAAAGGAAATTAATTAAACGCAGACACGTGTCCTCCACGTGTATTAAAGTGACATGGTCAGTCGAAGACAAAGCAGAAAAGGAAATTAATTAAACGTGCGGGCTGCCATGAAGATTGAAATTGAAATTGGCAACCGCGTGTATTAAAGATGGGAATGGTCTTCACAACAGTACAGAGCATGGACGTTATGGGTGAAACAGAGGCGCGGGAGGACGATCTGACCAAGGCGGCATTTGCAGGTCAGAGAAGAGCTTTAATGAGGGTTTCATGGTGGGTGAGGCAGGGGCCATTTATTGTGAGAAAATTTGGGGAGTTCGACCGAGGGAGGGAAAAATTAGAATTTGAATTTGTTAGGCAGGGCATTGATGGCCGAGAGGATCGGGGGTCTTGTTAAAAACCCGAAATGCTGTAAGGATGGGGGATGGTGAAGTTCGGGATTGAGGGAGAAGTGGGATACTGGAGAGAATACTGTAACCCGTATCATGCTATTTTTTTTTTTAATGAAATTACCATGAAATTACTGTGAATGTGTTTGTGTGAATCTCGGCTTGCCATCAAATACACTAACTAAAAATGAATAGGGCTTTTCATTTATTGATGGATCAAACCATGAATTGTTTTTTTTGAAAATTATTTAGTATCTTCATATTGATGTGAGGAAAAAATTCAAAGAAGAGTATATCAAAATGGTCTTAGATGATGGAGTTTTATCTTTTTCAATATTAGTGAAATATGTTTCCACAACTAAATTGAATGCATGACCCTTAAATCTTGAAAATATTTTGATTCATTCATAATTCTTTAGAATTATTAAAATACTCCTTTTGAATTCGCATTAGTTGGATGAAATCATCAACTAGAAAATTAGGTGATTTCTTCTAACTAATGGATAAAAAATTATAGTTTTGAAACAACAATTTTAAAATAGGTTATTGGGTATCAAACTAGACAATAAAAAAATATTTTCTCATAAAAATTGCATGTGATCACTTTAGCTTAATCAATCTACTTTTTGAAATATATTTATGTATACTTCTCTTCAAAATGTTCATATGATTTTATTCTTTATAATATTATATTTTACTTTCATTAACTCAACCTTTTGTAAAAATTTTGGGTAGTGGTAGCGAGCTAGAAGACCACTATAATGTTAAATATTGAATTAATGTATGACCTTATTTCTTAGTTACCTAACACCCTATTATTATATTATTATAGATGTGACTCATAATAATCTCCCATGACATTTAATAATTGCTTTGAAAAATTTTACTAGTCAAAAATTAAAAATTTTCATCTTGCTAGATGTATTTATATAGGATCTTTCCTATTACAGAGTGTCTACAATATATGGAAACTGGCACTAATATTTAACATAGACATGATACTTTGAGAACTCTCTTTTATTTTGATCTATGGTCCAAAATGCATAGTGGTAAGTTTGATCATTATTTTAGGTATTTTGTCTAGCATCTACCACTATGCACATTGTGATCTTCAAGGATACCTTTAATTAATAGGTGCATATAATAAATTTACATACTATTTTGAAAGATACTTTATTCTAATTCCAAAAGTCACAAACAATTCAATTTTTTCAATATGGAGTATATGTTAGTCTCTTTTTAGAGTATATTTTGAGATATTTGGAACTAATATATTAAGGCCAACATGTAATTCAAACATGTAGAGGATCTTCATGCTTGGTAACACAATATGAGTTATCAAAAGAGTGCCTCTTAAGAAGCCCGGATATTCATATTTTTTAAGATAAACAAGCACTTACAAAATACCATTATAAAACAGATGGACCAAAATAACTACCATTTATGAAATTATCACAAATATCCTTGACAATATCTATAAAATAATGCATATTTTGGCAAATATATAGTAACTAATATTATAATTAACTTAGAACAATAAGTCAATACATGAAAAATAAACTATAATTAAATTAAGGTTGTATGGATACATAGTTCACGACCATTCATTTTGAAATCTCTAGAAAGAAGGTACACCAACATTCCTTTTGAAATTTCTAATAAAAATGATTTCTAAAGATTAAGTTTAAAAAAAAAATCTACACATTAACTTTAGAATGGTTGTGGATAATTCTAACTTAAATTAGTTAATTTATGGAATGTTTCCCATTTAAATCAAAGATGTAAAACATAACTTGCAAGCTCAACATTACATTTCTTACATAATCTTAATTTTTTTAAATTGAATTAAAACTATAAATGTTTTTCAACACTATGTAATTCATTGTTCTTACTTTATAGGAACAACTCCTCGAACTTGTTTTTAGAAGTGTAGCTTTAAATTTTTTATTAAATTAGATATAAAATTTTTATAGAAAGGTTCATTTGAAACATAAATATTACTAAATACAAATGGTAAAGCAAGAAAATAGTCAGACAAAGATACTTGAATTACAGTTGTCAATATATTACTTATTGATTGCTTAGAGAGGGAATAAAGTGTTGGAGGGTTTATGACCCTTATAGCACTTGGAAATAACATTATAAAAATATGGAGTAGAATAACTATCACTTACAAAATTATAAAATAGCTTTGACAATATTTATAAGATAGTATATTTATATTTTGTTAAAGATATCTTTAATAATGTTAACATTAACTAAAAATAATTAGTTAATACATGAAAAATAAATTATATGTAAATTAAGGTTGCATATGTGTAAGGCATGGGTATAAGGTATTTAGTATAGATGTTAAAATTTATAATATGTAGATAAAATTTTAACATCCAATATATGAGAATATAATTTTAAAAATATTTTAACATATTATTTTAATTAAAAAAAAAAATATTATTAATATTATATTATTAGAACTACATATTTATTATATCATCATGTTATTTGTATTATATTATTATGATGTTATTATAGTATTTAATTATAACATTACAATTAAGTGGGTTTAAAGTGAACACCTTGACAAGGTTTAAACTCTAAAGGGAATAAGGTTGTATAAGTTTCAATAAATAAGTTAAACACATGCATATACACATTAAATAAAAATCATCCTCTCATATAACCTATGTTCATATGGATATTGAAAACTACTTTTATTCTTAAATTCATAATTTACTCTCCAAGGACAACTATTTGAGTAAATAGGAGACCATGGAAATATTTGGAAATTGTTGATTCAAACCAAGGGACTAACATTAAAACCAAGAAGTTTTTAATTATCTATTTGAGTAAATATTTTGTATCAAGTTTAAAATACTTTAGTATCTATTAATTTTACATCAAATTATAGAAGTTAATTTGCTATGTCAATTGGTAAAACATCTGAAGGGGCAGTTCCCTTTCCTATTAGTTTTTTTTATTTTGAATTACCTAGAGAATGAGAATTGCCAATGAATTCCTTGTCGGATACAGATGCTTATAAAAAAATTTAGAGTCAATATGGATATGGTAAAGATAGTGGAAAATTAATAATTAATCCTCCATCACAAAGTCCTTTAATTCCAAGAGCCCAGTCATTTAGAATTCCAAGGCCTATGCATTTAATATAAAGAAGTCCTTCTTTGAAGGCACCTACTATAAAAAGTCAAGCTAAATATAATTAAAAGACTAAGGATAGTAAGGAATTAACATTACCTTCCAGTGTGTCTAGTATTGTGATTTAGAAAATAGATCCTCAACCTTTGTTTGAAGTCCAACCAATGCAAATAAAAACATTTACGGTTAGAACATCATCATCAAATCCCAATCGACCAAGATCTTCATCCTTGGCTACATGGAAAGAAGCTAGAAAACATTTCATATGGGAAGTAAGTGGTCATTAAAATAAAAATATTTCATCACTCTACATGATACAATAGACACTACTACAAGATCAAACGTTCCTTGTGTTTTAGAACATCATGTAGAAGAGGAAGCTCATCAAAATGATGAAATCAGAAAATTAAACTATATTAACAATTGGACAAGATATGTAGAGACTGATATTGATAGTATTGAAGAATAAATTGAGGAAATTTCTGAAGAAATGAAAATAATAAATTAAAAATTAGAGGTAGTTAAGCAATTTATGGAAAATTGAAATAAAACAATGAAAGAAGAAAGTAAAAAAGTGAAGGAACATAAAAAAATTCAGTTTTCTAAAGCCTCTAATCCTCTAACAATCCCATCCTTAGGTTATAATAATATATAAAATAAAATTGGTAACAAATTACAATAAGGAAGTTGATAAGCTAAAATGAAAAGAGTAAAAGAACAACCAAGGGTTTCACAGTAAAAATATTTTCTATACCCCTTCAATATAAAGGAAAGTGGTCTAATCCTTAATATTGATGGAAATCCAAATCCAAATCATGCCATTTGTGTGGATAAATAAGTATAGGTCTTTATAGAACATACACAACCTTTTAAATGATGCAATTGTGGACTTAGACACTAGACATATGGCTCTTATTGTGTTGCATTGGTAGATGCATATGCATAAGATGAGTAAATAATTATTGTATATACAAATGGTTTAGTTGAATTACATGCATCTCTTTTGATAGTATTTATACCTAATAATGTAAATAAAGAAAAGAAATATCAAGATGCATTATAATTTAAGAAATTAGGAGATATAAGCAGATTTGAAGAGTATGTAATAGCAAGTCCATGGCTAAAAATGACAATTTGCCAAAAATAGTCATTTTTAATCTTTAGGGCTTTAATATTTACGGCTTCTCTTGGGATACATACTTTTATTATATTGCATTATTAAGGGTGGATCCAAGAATGAGAAAATAAAATTATTACAGGTTTATTTTTTAATTTATTTGCAAATTTTATGTGATTGGAGGTATTTGTTTTCACCTCTTGTAGTTGGATTTACACTATTTGGTATCATGGCAAGTTAGATATTGCAAGGGAATAGAAGTTAATATTATTGATTATATTTATTTTACTATTCTTATTTTCTATGTGGAATAACATAGATTATATTAGCATGAGAAGAGGAAGATGAGGTTATGCCTAGGTTAATAGGTATGTGCAGGAGTTTTAGGTACAAGTATCTTAGTTTACTAGAGTAATTGCGCATATAAAAGAATGCCATGCAATAGATTTTATAAATCTAGAGTAATTGCCCATATAATGGAAATATATCTAGGAGCTGTAGGTCAAAGTAGCTCAGTTGCCTAGATTAGTTGCCCATAATGAGACTATAGAATGAGACAACAAATCATAGGTTGTTGTAAAGAAAGAACCAAAGGTTCAACCAAAGGAGCATAATTTTAGGGATAGGCTGATTAGCACCTTGGAATAAAATAGAGATGGGATAAAGATTGATGTCCCCAGGTATGCAGGAGGATTAAAACTAGAGGAGTTGATAGATTGGTTGAATAACATGGAGAATTGTTTTGAGTGGAAAATCCTTTCAAAGGAAATGAATGTGAAGCTTACATGTACAAAGTTGAAAGAGCATGATTTGATTTGGTGGGATCATCTACAAGAGAGGTAACAAAAAATAAAGTAAAATATTAGGGTCGGGTGTATAATGGAGAAAAAACTAAAGGAGAAATGTCTTCCTAAAGATTATGTTTAAGTGTTGTTTTGTAGATTTTAAAACCTTAGACAAAAGGATCAAAGCATCGAGGACTACAATGAATCCTACAAGTTATCAATTTAAGTAGAGCTTGAAAAGTAAAAATAACATAAGGCTACAAGGTATGTGAATGCATTAAGTTATGCCATATAATATAAGTTGAGTATGCTTTAGATCCATAGTGTAGAGGATGCATATCAATTAGTATTAAAAGTTAAAGAGAAACATAAGAGGAGTAATTTAAGAAGAGTTAATAAAGGACTATTGTCACCTCTAGTTAGAGGGCAAGGTGGATTTAATACCTCAAAGGAAGAATATTCTAATACAGAGAATCAAGAAGAATGTAGGTAGTATCAAAGTAATCACCAAAGAGGTAGAGGATGAAATTGGGATGGCCCATGAAGACAATATACTTATTATAGATATTATGAGGAAGGACACGTAGCTTTTTAGATTTTGCACTATCTTGCACAAGAAATAAGACAATGAGAATAAGCTAGAGTTAATCTAGTTTAGGTAAAAGAGAAAATTGAGATAAAAGTTATTGTAGACATGGGGGAAAATCTCATGATAATAAGGATGATAATCATCCCAAGGAAGGAGAAAGTGTAGGATAATGATTGTGGTGATTCTTGGCTATGTACGAATATATTTTGAACAAGATGCACATCTGGAGGAAAGGTATGTAAGTAATTATTGATAGTGGTATTTGTGAAAGTATGGTTTCAAATGAAATGGTCCAAAAAAATAATTTGAAGTGTGAGAATAACTCGTATCCCTACCACATATCATGGTTCAATAAAAGGAATGATGTAATTATAGATAAGAGGTGTTTGGTTAAGTTTTCAATTGGAAATACCTACAAGGATGAAGTATGGTGTGATGTAATTTTGATGCATGCATGTCATATATTATTGAGAAGGCCTTGGAAATATGATAGAAAGTCTACTAATTATGGGGAAGGGATAATTACACATTCTAGAAGGATGGAGTAAAAGTGGTCTAGTTACCACATAAGGAAGAAGGGTAGAGTGAAAGCCAATTGACAACTAAGGAATTTATCATAGGGATGAAGGAATTTTGTTTTTATTGTGTTGACAACAAAGAAGGTAGATACTGAGGATTTTGCTATACCACCCACAACAACAAAATTTCTGAAAGAGTATGCAGATATCATACCAAAAGAGTTACCAAATGGATTACCCCTAAAAATGGATATTTAGTATCATATTGATCTAATCCTAGGATGAATTATTTTGAATCAAGCAACCTATAGGATTAGTCCCATGCAGAATGAGGAGTTGAATATATAAGTGACATAATTGATCAAGAAGGGAGTTGTTAGAGAAATTATGAGTTTGTGTGTGACTGCAAAACAATTGACATCGAAGAAGTATGATACATTGTGGATGTGTGTGGATAGTAGGGCAATCCATAAAATTACAATAAAATATCAGTTTTCAATTCCAATATTGGATGATGTGATGGATGTGCTACTATAAGCATAGTGTTTTAACAAAATTAATCTACATAGTGTATACTATCAAATTCAAATCCAAGAAGAAGCTAAATAGAATACCACTTTAAAAACAATATATGGGTTATATAAATGGTTGGTGATGTCGTTCAAATTATCTAATCCATCCAATATGTTTATGAGGATGATGAACAGAGTACTATAAGATTTTATTGGTAAGTTTGTGGTTGATTATATTGATGACATTCTCATATTCAGTAGGAATGAAGAATAACACCTATTGCATTTGAAATTAGTGTTAGAGTTGTTAAGGAAGGAGAAGTTATATGTCAATCTGAAGAAGGGTAGATTCCTTTAGAAGAGTCTAGTATTCTTTAGATTTGTAATATTAGGGGATGGAATAAGGATGGATGAAGAAAAATTTGGAATAGCCTATTCCAAGAATCATAAAAAAGGTGAGAAGTTTCCATGACTTAGTAATATTTTATAGAAAATTCATCAAGAATTTTAGTAGCATTGTTGCACCTATAATAAAGTGCACAAAGGGGAGAGAATTTGTGGACAATGACAACAAAGAGTTTTGAACTATTGAAGAATGTGTCAGAAGTGCATGTTTGTATATTTCTATATTTTAGCAAACTATTTTAGGTCTATTATGATGCCTCATATGTGGGAATTGGAGCTATGTTGATTCAAGAAGGGCGACCTGGGAAGAAATATTTTACTTATAATATGGAATTTTATGCTATTATGCAAGTATTGATATATTGGAGATATTATTTAGTGGCTAAAGAGTTTGTGTTATTTATTGATCATGAAACATTGAGGTATGTAAATACCTAGTAAAAATTAAACAGTGGGCATGCAAAGTGGGTATCATTTTTGCAAGAGTATACATTTATTTTGAAGCATAAGTTAGGTAAGTATAATCAAGTTGCTAATACTTTGAGTAGACTTGTAGTATTATTGACTACTATGGAGCATGAAGTAGTTGTATTTGAGACAATTAATAAAATGTACGATTATGATTCAGATTTTGGTAATATTGTGAAGCAGTGTAAGAATCCAATGTTGGGAGAATTTGGTAGTATTTTTTGTGATTATTTTATGCAAAATGGTTATTTTTTTAAAGGAGAGCAATTGTGCTATTGGTTCAATGAGGGAGAACATTATTAGAAAACTACATAGAAGAAAATTAGTTGGGAACTTTGGAGTGAGCAAGATGATTGCTCTTGTAGAGAAGTATTATTGGCCAAAGGTAAAGAGGGACATAAACAATTTTGTGTTAATATGTAAAGTGTACCAAATGGCTAAAGGCCATTTATAGATTACAAGGCTTTAAATACCTTTTCCAGTTTCTATAGGACCATGGGTAAATTTGAGCATGGATTTTGTGTTGGGGTTTCCTAACACATAATGGATTAAGGATTAAATTTTTGTTGTAGTAGATAGGTTTTCTAAGATGGCACATTTTATTTCTTGCTAAAAAGCTAATGATTCTACTAGAGTTGTAGAAATATTTTTTAGAGTTAGACTGCATGGTGTTCCAAAAACAATCACTTTAGATCAAGATACAAGATTTCTAAGTCACTTTTGGAGGATTTTATGGAGGAATATGGGGATAAATATATAGTGTAATAGTGCATATCACCCCTAGACTGATGGGCAAAATAAATTAGTAAACAAAAGTTTGAAAAAATTTCTAAGGTGTATTGTTGGAGAAAAACCAAAACAGTGGGACTTAGCCTTATCACAAGATGAGTTTGCATATAATAGTTCAGTCAATAGGTCAATAGGAAAATATCCTTTTTAGATTATTTATAGTAAGAGTCACAATGGTGTGCTATATTTGATTGATCTACCGATTAAGGGTAAAATTAGTGATGTTGTAGAGGCATTTGTGGAGCACATACATTAATTATAGGAAGATATCAAAAATAAGTTGCAAGATAGTAATAGAAGTATAAAATAGTAGCAGATGCAAGTAGAAGAATAAAAGTCTTTGAGGTGGGAGACATGATGATTGTTCACCTTATGAAGGAGAGGTTTTCGAAGGGTGCATATAGAAAAATGAAGTATAAGAATATTAGACCATGTAGAATTTTGAAAAAGATGAATGATAATGCCTATAAAGTGGAGTTGCCTAATGATTTTTGTATTCACCAGTTTTTAATGTTACAAATTTGTATGAATTTCATGGGGATGAATATGAAGTGAAGAAGAAGAGGAAATAAATTTAGAGCAACAAATACCCAAGAAGAAGAAAAAAATTATGCAAGTATTTGATAAGAAGATAGTCAGTACAAACAAGTAAACTACAACAAATAATTGGTATAGTGGGAAGGTTTATAACAAGAATATAATACTTGGATTTTAGAGCGAGAACTAAAAAATATTGATAGTATAAATTTGTAGGAGTTTTATCAGAGGAACTTTTAGGAGTAGACTTACTTTCAACCACAACAAAATGATGTGGGAGTCTATCTTTCAAAGGGCATAACTTTTGATATGACCATCAGATCAACTTGAGATTTTACGAGTATCTAGATATTGAGGAGGACAATATTATGGCTAGGTCACACGGAGATCTATATCAATTTTTATAGGTCTTTTAAAGATATTCTCAGGCCCTAAATCCTTCATCTAGTGCCCCAAAATGGATTTTAGTGTGTTTTTTAAAATTTTCTCCCAAGTTACTAAAAATAGTAGATCTTTGGCTAAAAATGACAATTTTCTAAACATAGTAATTTATTATGTTTAGGGATTTAATATTTAGGGTTTCATTTTAGGTTTTATCTTGGGATATATATTACTCTTGTATTGCATTATTAAGGATGGATCCAAGAATTATAAAATAAATTCATTATAGGTTTACTTTTTTTTAATTTGTTTGAAAATTTTATGTGATTAGAGGTATTGGTTCTGATATAAGTAGGTTTAAAGAGTACGAAATATATTACTAGAAGAAGGTATATGACATAGATTTGTACAAAGATCAATTTATCAAAGTATAATTCTTAACCTCTCTATCCAAGGGTGTTGGACAATTAGCCCTAGATAAAATTGCTTAACAAGATATAGACATTGATGAGCACCAAAAATGCTCATTTGATTCATGTTTTTAAGGGTATTGTATGGGCATATTTAACACTAGAAATGCATTTTTGTATGATTATTACATGTATTTAATATAAAATTAAGTACTTATATTTTACTAGGATTTTTAGTTGGATATGTGTGTAGCCGCTGGTTTTTGTTAAATTCTTACACATTTTTTAGTGAAGATCCCATGTGGACCTAACATTGTGTTGAAAATATAATATTTTTGAAGAATCATATGATTTAAATAGAACCAAAATGATGAAGGAGGTGCCTACATATTGATAATGGTAGGATGACTACTTCCCATGAGGAAAAAGGTGCCTACATCCTAGATGTAGGAAGGTACCCATATTCTAGATGCAATGTGCCTACATCCTAGATGTAGTAAGGAACCTACATCCCATATGCAAGAAGGAACCTATGTTCAATGAGAATATAGCACCTATATTTTGCACGTGATTTTTTACCAAAAAACCATGTGATTTTTAGAAATAAGATTTTGTGAAAAATAGGGGAGCATCATCCTCATCCATCGATGACTGAATTTGAGGAACGATCACTCTTTTAATAGGTAAAAATTATAGTTGAACATAAACATGTTGTAGTTAATCATAAATTATGATTAAAATAAGAATTTTGAATATTTTATTATGGTAACATAAATCAACCGCTTTCTATATAAGAATGCAGGTCATTTCTAAACATATAATCCATGAATTCTTACTATTGTTGTACTACATTTTTATCAATCAATTTTTTGAGTGTTTCTATTTTTGCATGAACCTAAGGATTAATTTCTCATAACATATTGGTTGGACTATCTATGGGAGCTTAGGCCCACTCTAGGAAGTAATCCTCCCTTATTTATTTTTGCTATTTCCTATTATTTCTAGTTTTTAGAGTGTGTATATTTTATTTATTTCATGTATTTTATTTTAGTTGTGTGCTTTATTTACCTTCAAAAATTTTAATTTAGTTTTCTTTCTGCAAGTGTGGATTTTATTTATTTCCTTATACATTTATTTTATTGCATTATCTACTTTGTTTAATTTATTAGTATTACTAGGTTTGGGTTAAACTGAAAATACATGAACAAACAAATCCCCCACAAAAATGATAGATATATAGGAACTCATCTCTCACACACTAGATATGTATTGTGTATAGGTACTCTCAATTTTACAAACTCCCATATTGGCATAAGTGGATAGACTTAGCCCTTTTACAGAACACCATTTTTTCTCACCATTTTGGCACCATTACTGGGGAGTTCCAACTATAGTATTTAGGATCTATAGGTTAGTCAAATTGAAAGTGGATAATTCAGACTACCTTACTGGTAGATCCTCTACCTAAGAATGCATGAGTACACCAATCCCAAGAGGACCTGACAAATATTTTATTAGGAGAATAGAAGTCACCTCAAAATTACCATAATAAGCTATTTAAAAAATAACTTCATAGGAATCTATAATACTTCCTAAAGAAGGAAATCATCTCCACCCAATGCACCTTGGCTCATTAACCAAATTTATGGAACAAATAGTATATCAAACCAAAATTGTAGTCATCTTGAAGATTTATTGAATACCCAATGGTGGAAAACATTTGAAGAGAGGGCTATCTCATATTTTGATTTAGGAATGTTATTAGAGTATAAGAAAAATGAGTGTGATACTTTGTTAACTACTTTAGAATTTTTCAACTTAGACCCTGCATCACTTATAACCATGGTTGGAAATGACGAGGCTTCTATCAATTTTGAATTCCAAATTAAAGAATCTATAGGAGACACTAAAACAAAAAATATTTCTCTAGCACACCCCCCTATATTAAGAGGACAACCAATAGAGGATCATGGTCTATTTATTTTTAAGTTTTATGTTCTTTGTAGATCATTTGATTATAAAATAGATGGCCAAAATTTAGATCATTTTCCCTCAAAATTAGATGACTTAGCATTACACTAGTTTATCAATTTAGGGAATAAACAAATCAACACCTGTGAAGACTTGAAGAAAATATTATTAGAGAAATGCTAGGATTTTGAAATGGCTAGGGTTGATCGAGAGGAAGTTCTACATATGTCATATAATGAGGAAGAGTCATTAAAGGATTACTAGGGGAGGTTCAATTTTAATCTCAAACGATCACCCCACACAAAATTGGGAGAAAAATAATTGAGTATATTCTTAACGAGTATTATGAATGAATCATTAGAAGACTTAAATTTATTAGTGGGAGGTGATATTTACCAAGCCCAATTATTAGATATCTAACAATTATGTTGAAATTACTCTAGGATAAAAGGTAAACACATCACTTGAGGGACAAAAACAACAACCTTAATAACGAAAACAAAAATAGGCACCTTAATAGAATATATGAAGAGTGATATCTTATAATATCTTGTGATCCAATTAGATACATTCTACCTTCAAAAAAGAAGTAGGAAACTGACGTAGCATTGGCCTTTTTATACCCACAATGTAGGAAGAAGCACCCAAAGAACAAATATTTGAAATATAAGGTACGAGTTTGTGCAATTTGTCAATTGGACCATAAAACAAAGTTGTGCCCAAAATTAGCAACTATAAAAGAGGAACCATAAGTAGCTGAAACATATTTTATGGGTAATAGGAGGAATTGGAAACAACCCCCTATGAGAGGTAAAATTCTAGGAGTAGCACCACCATATTGTGGGTCTAATTTTATGAACCAAGGTTAGGCCGAAACACCTAATATGGGGTGGTGGGGATAGCCACATTGGATGAACACCACTCAAGGTACTACTCCATATATACCATACCCATGGATATCATACTAACAATACAAAATGTAGTGCTAAAATTTTAATACATGGACTTCATATCCACAAACAACAATACAACTTCCACTGTAGCCTAGTTTGTTGGCACCGCCTACTTCTAGGACACAACACCTACTACCAAAACCAACCCTGAATCCTTGCAATAATAAAACAAATCAAATAGATTATCAGGTAGACATGGGGATGTATCCTATATACCATATTAGTTTAGAACATATAGATTGTAATCCAATCCATATTAGATTAGGTAGATAAATATGAGTAGAATAAAAATATTTGATAGTGGAGGAAGTAGAAATAAAATAAGGAATCGAACAAACACCTTCGATAGAGGAGGGTGTAGAAGTAGAATAAAACCCATCTAGTGAACACACAAAAAATGAAGGGATCCCACATTTTGCTAAAAGGCTACATGAAACAAGGAAGAAAATGCAACCAATTTTTGACATAAGGGAAAGGTTGAAAAACCTCATTGTCACAATTCCCCTCTATCAGACTAGATGTACCTATTTATACAAAATCCATTAGAGAATTATGTCTCAAAAGAACAGAACAAAGACAAAAATCAAAGATAGTACAAATGGTAGGATATTTAGCTAATTTGATGTTAGGGATCACCTACCACCAAAAATATTATGATCCAAGAAGCTTGATCTTAATAGTTAAAATCATAGTCTTAAAGTTACCATATACTTTGGTAGATCTATGTGAAACCATAAATGTTATGCCTAAAGAAATTATGCATAATCTATAGTTATCAAACATGTGGTCAACAAAAATAGTTTTACAACTGGAAGATAGGTCCACAACACTCCCAAAGGGAATGGTGGAGGATGTGGTTGTAACTATATATGCATGGGAATACCTAATAGACTTCCTAGTCCTAAAGTTAAAATCAATATTGGGTGGTTTTTTACTCATACTAGGACATCCTTGGCTAGAAATAACTGATGCATACATTAGTTGTAGGATTAGATAAATGACAATATTGGATGGGAGTGTTCAAAATATAATCATTTATCCATCTGCACAATCTATCAATCAGTTAGGAGTACCCAATATAGAAATCATAAATGATGATGCCCTTCCTATTTTATAGAAAGTGATGGCTCTTGATGAAGTGGAAGATGAAGTAGATAAAGACTTAATCATAATAAGTTTTCTAGTGTTAGGACCCCACCCTAACACTTGATATAATAGTCCTTGTGGAATGTGGGTAGTACCCATGATACTATTTTGTAATACTTTATTATAGTTTTGGATTGAGTAGGACGTTATGCCAAATGATGATCTTATATATAACCATTTTACAAGAATGTAACTGATTGTAGGTAGGAGTTCTAGATTGGGTTGCATTTTGCATGTAAGCCAACCTTGAGAGTTAGGTGCTACATAAATTTCTTAAAACTATGAGGGGCAGTATTATATGTTAATTTTTAAATAATTGAATAAATTATTGAAGGAGGTTGTCTCCTTGAAGAGGCATGTGATTTAGTATTATTATGATATTATTTCATTTCTACAATTTACTTTCATAATGTGCATTTACTTCCGTAGTGTGTTGTGAGCATTTAATATAATTTCCAAATTTATGTGAGTGTGTTTATTTTTAATAGTAGGTTCTTAAAAAGTGGTATCAGAGTGCTTTCTAGGGCTCTGTTATGTTGTGAATATGATGGTTTTTGCTAATTTGACTGTTAGGTATATAATTTCTATATTCAGGTTCTTGTTAATTTTTCCTTATTTCAAAAATAGAAATTTTTATATCCAACAAAAAGCCAAAAAAAAAATTACAGTCTATTTTTACAGTAGTTGAGTAGGTTATAAAACCCTATGTTGGGGGTTTTAAAAATAATAAAGGAGCTATCATTATTGGCTAAGCTAGATAGCCCATAAAGCATCTAGTAAAGTGAGGGGTGATCAGGATCTAATACCCAGGCCTCAAACAATACTCGCACATGAAATTGAGCTCCCACGCATCTTTGGGTGTATCGAGAGACCATCTAAGATTTAATAAAATTTTATCCATAGGATAATTTTTTTACCTTTTATTTTCCATAGTGCAAGGGACACAACATCCTGGAAGACTACCCTCCCCTATTATCAGAGAGGCAGATAGTGTGTTCAAGGGTATGTGTGGAATTCTCCTTGAGTAGTGGCCTAAAATATTGGTCCGAGCACTATTGTTCATCATTGCAGTATAACAAAGGACCTATGGGTATTACGTATACCTTTGCCTAGCATACCCTAGTTATGTTTAAACCTACAAACAAAGTCTACTCTCCAAGTATTTCTATTCTACTTAACATACAAACAAAAATATAAACTTGTTACCATATCCTTAAAATAAGTTGAGCATATAGAAAAGACATCCCTATTCCAAAATTCTTGCATGAAAAATAGACAATACAAAATCACTAAAAATAATACGTAGAAATAGAGCTTTAGAGGCTAAAACATGGAAAATTTTATTAGTAATATACAATACATGGTGGTTAGGATAACAGTGTCATAACAGTCACCTACACAATCAGAATAGTTACTTGTGATAGTTAGAATAAATAGGGAATATCTATGATAGATCTAGAATCAGATAGGGAACAAAACAATGTCAACAATTATTCAGTGGTTAGATAGTCCAAAAAGCAAATACAATAGTGTTAGGATTCAGTCAGTGGTTGGTAATTAGAACATATAGGGAAAATATAGTTAACACAATACCTAACTCTTGGACCCAATATCTGGAGGTAAAACTGACCTCACCAGTAGACTCATCAAAACAACAGTAAAAAAAAGCATTGAATTTTTACTCAAAAATTGACATCTCTTCACTTAGATATTTGATTGACTCTAAAATTTAGCAAAAAACTCTACATTCTATTTTAGACAAAATTATCCTTAGGAGCTCCTGGTCAAATTTTGCATCGATTTTCCAAAATTGGCAATTTTTTATTTTTCTTGTTAAGGCCATAACTTCTCAATGGTCAGTCAATTTGGTCCAAAATTTTATGGACTAGAAGAAGCTCATTATTTTACACCAAATATCCTCAAGGACCAACCTATGAATTTTTAATTCTAGGTTGAAGAAATTGCCCTAACATCGACTTGCACCAAACCAGGAGATCACAAAAAGTCAAAGAAGTCAATATATCTCCTCATTTATTGCTTAGCTCAAGCAACCATCAAAGTGGTCCCTATCCTAAAATAAGTATTTCAACCTAATTCCCAAACAAAAAGTGGACCCTTACTAAAAATAGTAACTCCTAAAAATCACCTTTCTATTTTTAGTAAGTCCTCAAAAAGGTTACCAACTTCCAAACATGGTTGAGGGTACTCGACAACAAGCATTAGATAGGGAAACTCAAGCTAGAGTGGAAGCTATGACCACCAAATAATAACATTAATTTGATAAAACCCTACAATCAATACAATCACAACTCCTAAATCTCCAGAAAACCATCAGTGGAATCTCCCTTGCACAATAGGAAATAAAGGTTGAGTTGGATAGTTATACCTCTATTGGTTCCGTAGGTAACCAAGACCAAGAATAAATTGGTACAAGCAACCACCATCAAAGTATACCAACTCATAATGGAATGAGATTACCAAAATTAGACTTTTCCAAGTTTGATGGAAAGGATCCTAAGGGGTGGATTTGTAAGGCAAAACAATATTTCACTCTTCATAATATTGATCATTTCCTATGGTTGACCATTGCTTCTTTTAATTTTGAATAAGATGCAATTCATTGGCTATTATGGCTCATAAAGACCAAACCTGATCAATCTTGGTTCAAATTTGGGCAACACCTACTCACTCATTTTTGCCCTAGTGAGTTTGAATATTTTACAAGAGCCCTTTTCAAACTCAAACAAACCTCAATCGTGCAAGAAAACCAAACTCAATTTGAAATATTTTCTAATAGAACCATGGGTCCAAGTTTTGAATCTTTCCAAAGTTGTTTTGTGAGTGGACTTAAGGATGACATCAGGGTAGAGGTTAAATTTTTGAGACTTCTCTCACTACCACAAGCCATAGAGTTGGCCAAATAGGCATAAGATAAATTCAAGGCTCTAGGTTGTTCTTCTAAATTTCCTCAATCTAAGCCATATTTTTTGGCTAATCCAATGCTAATACCAAACACAAATACTAGATCACCTGTAAAAATATTGAGTCATGAGGAGATGGAGAACATAAATATACAAGGGTTATGTTACAATTGTGATAATAAATATTATAGAGGACATAGGTGTGTGCAACAAAAATTATACTTGCTTGAGATGGATGAAGTTCCCACTATAGAATCCTTTGAGGATGAGGAAGATCCTCAATAAATGAATACTATAGATCAGCTGACCAAACAAGATGAAACCCAACCTAAAATTTTGGTGCATGCTTTAACGGGGGTATCCACTCCCCAAACCATGAAGGTGATTGGCCATTTCAAGGGATAAAGGATCATAATTTTGATTGAATTTGATAGTACACATAATTGTATTAATCCACATGTAGTCAAATAGGGAAATCGTTACATCATCACATGCAAATCCTTTGAAGTCATGATTGCTAATGGTGGCACCCTACCATGTAAGGGCAAATGTTGTAATGTCAAACTAAAAATTGGGGACTATAATCTGAAGTCCAACATGTTTTCCTTACCTTTAGAAGGGTGTGATATAGTGTTGGGAGTGCAAAGGTTGATAATGTTAGGACTAGTCTTATGGAATTTTATAGAATTATGGATGAAATTTAGTTAGGATGAACATGAATATACCTTACCTAGAACAAAAGCAAGAGCCAAAGAATGTATTTCTTCTCATAATATGGAAATACTTTTGAAGAAATATTTCCATGGCATGGTAGCTTAAATTTTTGTTATCACTGATCCTAAGCAAAGGTAGTCTGATCACCCACAACAATTAAAGGATATATTAAATAGGTATGCTCATGTCTTTGAGGAAACCAAAGGAATTCGTCATCAACACTCACATGACCATGCAATACAACTTTTTCCTAGAAATATACCTCCTAATGTTCATTCCTAGAGGTATGCTTATGCACAAAAATAGAAATTGAGAAAATTGTGGAGGAATTTTGAGCTTCTGGAATTATCCACTCTAGTGTTAGTCGCTATTCCTCACGAGCATTTTTCTTAAGAAAAAAGGATGACACTTGGTTCTTGTGTCTGGATTATCAGGATCTTAATAAAATTACAATTAAGGATAAGTTCCCTATTTTTGTCATTGATGAACTACTTGATGAGTTGCATGGGGATCAATATTTCTCAAAGTTGAATTTTTGGCTGGGCTATCACCAAATCTACATTAAGAATGAGGATATTCCCAATAAAAATTTTTGAACTCATGAAGGGCATTACGAGTTTTTGGTTATGCCTTTTGGGTTGACCAATGCCCCTTTCACCTTTAAGAGTTTGATGAATTCAGTATTTCATCCTCATCTTCACAAATTCATTTTAATATTTTATGATGATATATTGATCTATAGTCACACATGAGAATATTTTCTTCACCATTTAGATAAAACCCTCAAAAATATTTCTAACCATAATCTTTATGCAAAGTAATCCAAATGTTCCTTTAGCTAGTGGGAGGTTGAATATTTGGTACATATAGCTACTAAGGAGGGTGTTTAGAATGATCTTAAGAAAATCTAGATGGTTCGAGATTGGCCAAAGCCTCATACATTGAAGGAAAATTATGGATTCTTGCACCTCATAGGGTATTATAGAAAATTTGTGAGAAATTATGATAAGATAGTAGCTCACTTGACAACCATGTTGATGAAAAATTCTTTTGTGTGGATGAAAAAGGCTTTTTTTTATTTGAAGTATGCTATGACCACCACCCCTATTTTGGAAATTCTAGATTATCCTAAACCCTTTATCATTGAGAGTGATGCATCAGGAATGGGCATTGGGTTCATTTTAATGTAGGAGGGTCTACCATTAGCTTTTACTAGCAAGGCACTCTCTCCTCAAAATTTGGGCAAGTCGACTTATGAGAAGGAAATGTTGGCCATTTTACATGCCATCATACATTGGCATCCATAACTTATTGGTCAACATTTTTCCATTAAAATGGATCATCAGAGTGTAAAATAGTTTTTAGAACAAAGGATGGCTACTCCGGAACAAAAAAATGGGTATCCAAATTATTGGGGTATGATTATGACATCTCTTATAATAAAGGTAAAGATAATGTGGTTGTCGATGCTTTGTCTCATCTCCATGAATATTAGGTCATGTTACATGTTATCTCTATTCCTTTTCCATAATAAATTCATCAAATTTGTGAGGATCTGACCAAGGATTCATCATTGCAAAATCTCATCCACACTCTCCAAGAGGATCATAATTCCCAATCAGGCTATGTTTGGGATGGTTAGGATTTATGATTTCATAATCATTTTGTTATTCCATCGATGTATCAAATAAAGGATATCCTCATTCAAGAAATGCATGCTTATCCTTAAACTGGTCATTTAGGTTTTCTCAAAACATATACTTAAACTAAATGTATTTTTTGGAAAGGAATGAAACAAAACATCAAAAAATTTATGGTCGAATGTGATCACTACCAACACATGAAAGGTAAAATTGTAAGTTCTCTAGGGACACTTCAACCTTTTCCAATTCTTGAGCAATTTTGGATAGATATATCTATAGACTTCATCAAAGGACAACCAAAATCTAGAGGTAAATTGGTTATTTTGGTTATAGTGGATTATCTTTCAAAGTATGCTCACTGTTGTTCCCAATGCCAGCCTTATACTTCATTTGTTGTCATCCAAATATTCATTGAATTCATATTTTGCCTCCATGGGATGCCTAAATCCATTTTCTCTAATTGGGATCCTACCTTCACCAAAAAATTTTGGTAGGAACTGTTCAAGTTGTAGGGGACACAACTCAATATGAGTTTACCCTACCATCCTCAAACTGATGGCTAAATCAAAATTGTCAATAAATGCTTGGAGAGCTACCTTTGTTGCTTCACTTCTGAACATACTACTCATTGGAAAAAATGGCTTCCTTTGTATGAATTGTGGTACAACACCACCTATCACTCTGCCACTAAGGTGAATCTATTCAAAGTAGTCTATGGTCAACCTCCAAGGTTTAGGTGGTGTATTTCACTCTCCATAAGTGTGAGTCCATTTTTCATGTAGAGTAAATGCTGACCATTCCATGAAGAACACAATATTATACTGAGAAGGGGGGGTGAACAGTATAAGACCTCTTTTTACTTTTTTATTTATACTTAAAAATAGTAAAGCAATATACCCAAAGCAATATCAAAGCAATGCATAATAACATCCACAAAGTGACACCAATTTTAATGTGGTTCACCCAGAATGGCTGGGCTACGTCCACAAAAATTTTCTCTAAAAGTTATCTCAAAGTTCTTTGGGAATCCTTCCCAATTACAATGTTTATGAGCCTTGACCCAAAGGATATATCTTCGCCCAATCAGAATTTATGAGCCTCTACTCAAAGGAGATACCTTCCCCCAATTAGAATTTATGAGCCTCTGCTCAAAGGAGATACCTTCCCCTCTGCTCTGGAAATGATCCCTCAGAAGATAAACTGCCTCTACCTCTTGCCGACATGTGGAACTCCTTTCCATAGAAGACCTCATGTACTCAATGCTTAGCCTAAGAGACCTTCGCCTTCTATGATCATGTCCA
>JAQPPZ010000463.1:52500-193338 GCA_028583015.1 Wollemia nobilis | reverse complement strand
TTTATTTATTATTTTATACATATTTAAGTACAAAATCACCAACTTCAAAATATCGACTATGAACTTTCTTTGCATATGATATTTTGAGTTTATCTTGGTAAGCGTGAAGATGCTCGAGAGTGTGAATAAAATTTTCATCTAGAAGCTCCAACTGACTTAGTCTACCAGCATGATATTCATCTCCTACTTCATCATCTTGAAGTAGAAGAGCTAGAGAAGGAACTTCTAACTCAAATGGAAAAACTGCTTCAGCACCATAGACCAAGACAAAAGATGAAGCACCTATAGAAGTATGAACACTAGTTCGATAAGCCCACAAGGAGGGAAATAATTGCATGTGCCAGTCACGGCTTGATTTATTAACCAATATTTTTAGGATTTTTATCAAGGTTTTGTTAGATGCTTTGGCTTGGCCATTTCCTTGTGGATAGTAAGGAGCAGACCATCGATGTTGAATTTTATATTTTTGACAAAAAAATTTAATGTATTTGTTCTTAAAGCATGTTCTATTATCAGAGATGAGAGTTTACAGAATACAAAATCTATAAATAATATGATTAAAGATGAATTTAGATACTAGGAATCCTATGCAAAAATCTAATGGCATAGCTTCTACCAATTTTATAAAATACTCTATTATTGTTATGATAAATTTATGACCACTAGAAGAAATAGGATTTATTTTACCAATAATATCTAAACCCCATTTAGACAAGGGCCAAGGAGAAGATATAGCTTGGAGTTCTTGAGCAAGAGCATGAACAAGGTCTGCATGTATTTTATATTTATCACAATGATGCATATAATCATTGGCATCCTTTTCTATGGAAGGCCAAAAATACCCCATTCGAAGGAGTTTTTTAGCAATGGAACTTCCACTAAAGTGTTCTCCACAAGATCCATCATGGGCTTCACTTAATGATTTCTTAGACTCTTCTAAATTGATATATCTCAAAGGGATACCTTAAAAAGACCTTTTATATAGGGTATTACCAATAATAATGAATCTAACAACTTGCTTATGTAATAGCCTACATTGATATCTATCTAATCCTTCTGAGAAGGTTCCTTTTTGGAGAAAATCTAATATCTCTAAATACCAAGATTTTGGAGTTATACCATTAATTAAAAACACATCCAATGGTTCTAGACAAGACTTAGATGAAGCTGGTTCTTAGATTTGATGAATAATGATTGTAGAATATTCATCATTCAACTATAAAGGTAAAAAAGAGGTAGCAACAACCATGGAATCTATAGCACAGTTGCTAGTGTGAGGGATGGCTTCCAAAGTTAAATTCTCAAATAATAAAATATGCTTTAAGACATACTCTTTATAAGGACAAAGTTTTTCATATCGTTTTTGATATTTGATTTTATTTATCACAAGCTGAGAATCTTCAAAGACCAATAAAACTTTAATTTTAAAGGCTAAAGCAACACGTAATCCAAGGATTAGAGCCTCATATTATACAATATTACTAGTACAAGCAAATTGAATTTTAAATGATAAAGGGATAATATGATTCTGGGGAGATATTAATATAATAATTGCACCTACATCACTCATACATCTAGCTCCATCAAAATACAAGGACCAATATTCAGAAATATCCTCTTCTAAGTTAAGACACTCATCAAGAAATTCAATGGTTATAGAATGACTAGATTCAAGAGGTGCAGTAGTAAGTTGATCGACTATAACTTGGCCTTTAATAGATTTTTGGCCAATGAATGTGAGTTCAAACTCACTTAGAGCAAGAACCCACTTAGCTGTGTGTCCTGACAAGTAAGGTCTACTCATCAAATACCTTAATGGATCAGACTTAGCAATAACAAATATTTTTTGATTGAGCATGTAATGGCATAATTTTTGTGTAGAGAACACAACTACCAAATAAATATTTTATAATTGTGCATAGTGGGTTTCATAACTTATTAATGTTCTAATTATATAATATGTGGCTCGTTCTTTCCTATCCTCATCAATATGAGACAACATTACTCCAGGTGCAAGTTTAGAAGCAAAAATGTACAAAATAAAAGGATAATATGGTCTAGCAGGATCAAGCACTAGAGGATTAAAAAGATATTTTTTAAGGTTTTCAAATGCTTCTTTGCATTCATCATCCCATTGATATGGAATTTTTTTCTTAAGTGACATAAGAAAAGGTTGGGTTTTATCTTCCAACTTGTCAATGAAGTGACGAATAGATTGAATTTTCCTTGTAGACTTCTTAATTCTTATATGCTTTTAGGTAGTGGCACATCAAGGATAGTCTTAATTTTAAGAGGATCTATTTCTTTACCATGCATAGAAACAATAACCCCTAACAATTTTCCATATTTAACTCCAAATACACATTTGTTAAGATTTAAGCAAATCTTATATTATCTTAGTCTATCAAACACTTTTTTTAAAATCATTAATATGCTCTTATTCCTTAGTTGGACGAGCTGTAATATCATCTATATAATCATGTATAATATTGTACATCATATCATGAAAGATATATGTCATAGCTTGTTGGTAATTTGCACCTGCATTCTTTAGAGCAAAGGGCATTACTTTCCAACAGAATGTTCCCCAAGTTGTGATGAAAGCTATTTTAGGTTGGTCTTCAGGAGCTATTCAGATTTGGTTATATCCTTAAAAACCATGCACGAGGGATAACATCCCACTCCTAGATGTAAAATATATGATTTGATCCATATTAGAGAGTGGAAAGTCATCCTTAGGGCATGCAACATTAATGTCTCTAAAATCAGTACAAATCCTAATTTTAGTGTATTTTTTTTTGGTTACTAGAACAACATTTGATATCCAATCAAAATAGTCAATAGCTTGGATAAAAACTACATTCAAAAGTTTTTCTAACCCATTTTTAACTAGCAGTCCTACTTTGGGATGCATTTTTCTAAGTTTTTGCTTTACAAGTTTTGCATCAGGGTGCACTACTATATGGTGCATGACCACATAAGAATCTAGACCTGGTATATCTACATATGTCAAAGAAAAAACATCGGTATATTATGTGAGAAATGTAATATATTGGTTTTTTCTTTCTTCACTTTCTGCTACAATTTTAACCATATGAGGTTTTTCTTCTATCCCAATGTTGACTTGTAGAATATTTTCTACCACAATATTTAATTCTCTTTCAAAGTTAGGAGTGGGTGATACACCCATTTATTGTAATTCTTCTAAGGTTAACTGCCAATTATTCTTGTGGAGTAGTTGTTTGAACATGTACTATGCATGATATATACCCATCAAAGAAGAATCGGTTCCTCAAAAATTTGTCAAGAGAAATACTTTGAAATATATCTCTTTCCAAATATTCATCTGGTTCAGCAATCATGTTTGGGTATGCTATTGATAACATATTACAAGAATATATCCTCCTACTTGTTTTTAAAAATTCTTGATGTGCCAAATATTCTTGATATGTTATTAATTGATCATCATCCTCAAATGGGAATGGTTGGGTTTTTGTAGGAATGTAATCAGTACCACAACGGGAAGGCCATTATTCAACTTCTAAAGGTTCTTATATTCCATTTTCAAGAGGTTCCAAACCTTTACCTCTATAACCCATGTTACACATTATTTGTTTTGATATTACATATCCATTATAAAAGTAATATCGAGAAAAACCATTTTGATAAATTATGAAACTCATTTTAATTTTAATTTTACCATGATCATACCCTGCATAGATAAAGGTACAAATCCCAACATGATATATACTTCCCAATTTTTGTGGCAAGCCCACCGTGTGGGGATATGGTGGTAGTTGAGATAAAACTAGGGAATCTTGAGTGGTAAAATTATTATGCTCTGAAGTTATGAGTATTGAAGATAAATCTAGTAATACTTCATCTTAAAGAGGATATGAAGTATACAGAGCATCCTCTTTAGTCGTAGGTTTATATGGTATGGGTTTTGATACTGAAGAAGTACTAGGGTGTGTTTAAGATATGGTAGGACAAAATAGGACTCCTATTGTTTTTTCCCTAGCACACATGTCAAATGGTCTAGGGTCACCACGGATAGTGATCAGTTTATTTTTAAACTTAAACTTAACACATTGATGTAATGTAGAGGGTACCGCTCTCATTTTTTTGATCCAAGATCAACCTAGA
Organism: Wollemia nobilis; assembly: GCA_028583015.1. Taxonomy (NCBI): domain Eukaryota; kingdom Viridiplantae; phylum Streptophyta; class Pinopsida; order Araucariales; family Araucariaceae; genus Wollemia; species Wollemia nobilis. Next base: position 189,192 of record JAQPPZ010000463.1, on the reverse strand, counting down.
AGAATGTTGTATGATTTAGGCCAAGGTACAACAAATACGATCATCTCTAAAATCCTTGGACCAAATTTAAAAGGAATCGACAATACTCCATATGTTTCTTGAGTTTCATCATTAAATGCTTTGATAATCATTTCAGTTATTTTTAAATATTCACTTATAAATCCAAACCTTTGAAAAAATCATATGTGCATATGTTTAATGATGATGAATTATCAATAAATAGTCTTTTAACACCTACATCTCCAATTAATGTTGTAATATATATTGGATTGTCTCTATACATGCTTTGAGGAGGAATGTCCTTATATTGAAAATCTATATAATTTATTCCATGAGAAATCACAACATTTACCATAGCATCAGGTTCTATATTTTGAGGTACCATCATTTTGCTTAAGGTACTCATTATTTTCTCTCTATGGATAGATGAAGTTATTAGAAGATCCAAAAGAGAAATTCTATCTATAATATTTTCCAATTGTTTATTAATGTCATAAGGAGATTTTTATTGGGAATTTGATATATTATTTTCTTTTTTAAGGTTTAGTAGTATCACCTATGTCATATTCTTTATTAATTTCTTCACCTTTTTCTATGAGTTGATCATATTTAATAACTACCCTATCATCAAGGTTATCTTGATCTCGTTCTTCAGGTTCTCAAAATCCTAGGCATTTTGTCTTATATTTTAGTGGTATATATAAATGCTTTAACTTATTGGGTATATATGTTATATATATACCTATATAAATAATAACAAATATTATTTTTTTTTTTTTTTTAAACAAAGCAAAAAATACAATTATAATATTCTAGATATTATACTTAATATTTCTGAAAGAGTCTATAGATATTGTTGATAGGTTCAAGATCTTCAGGTAACATATAACACTCTTCCTCAAATTGAAGGTTGGATTTTAAAATTTTTACAAAATGGGCTATGGTGATACTATCAATTTCAAAAAATTTCATATAAAAGTATAGTTCATGATAATACTCATGATAATGGACTGCCCTAAGAGTTTTGTGGAATCTTCTCTTATTTTCCAAGACTATTTCTTGATCTTCTATGTCTTCTAGAAACCTATATACTGTTATAGCATTTTCAATTTAATCATCATAGATATAAAAATTTGAAGAGACACTTTCCCTTTTATCCGTTAACCATCTCTCACATACCCTTTGAATATCAAAGTAGCGAGAAGCGTTATCGGGCTCCAGGATTCTAGCTATATAAAATATTTTAATTTGGCTATGTCTTGGTGTATTGGATTTTATAATGTCTAATCTCTTCCAAATTTTAGTCCACTGTTCTTGAGATGGAATACTAGAATTTTCAACTACTAAGGAGATTTCCTATGTAGATAATAATGCTCTAACATCTATGTTTGTAGCTCTTCCTATGTTAAAATCTAACATCTATGAAATGAACTTAAAGTATGAAAACATTGATGAATTATCTTTTTGGTTTTTATTTTAAGTATTTTTATGAATCATAAAGGTGCCTATGTTTTTCATGTCGAGTTCACCAAATAATGTCTCACACTCCTTTCCTTTAGGCTAATGGAATAATAGTAGGTCTATACCTCATAGGAGCGGCACTTGAGGTCGTACCTTATTTGGTGATTTTTTTATGAATTCTTTAGGGTTCACCAAGAAATAATTCTTGGTAGTTTCCATGTCTAGGGTTGGGAGTTTGTTTCATATGTTCTTTTTATTTTTCTCACAATAACCTAGTTTTGGCCAAATCCAACGACACTATACTAAATGCACTTTATATTTAAATGAATACAAAAAATAGTGATTTACAGAAGGTAAAATAATGCAATTATTTAATTATGAAGAGATTTGATACTCTTACTCAATCCAGATGTCTTATGTAGAGTCTGTTTACTTTTTGCAAGTAGGATCATATATTACAGGGCAAGATCAGACATCCAATCAGTGATCATATCTTTCGATCTAAATATTTTCAGATATGATCAATGATCGACAAGTCCAACTAGAGCAAAAATATATAATTTCACAAATATAGAGCAAAGAAATTTACAATGTACTATAGATCTAGTTAGGTAGAGATTAAATCATGTAAAAGCTCATTAAATGCAATATTAAAAATAATAATATGAATATGGATCATGACATGCAAAAAATACAATTAAATGCAAATGTGGTGAACACCAAAAATGATAATAGCAATTTCTATACTATATGCAATAATGAATGATAAATATGATGTTAGAAATGTATATCTAAGACTAAAGGATGCAAACCAAAGCCTGTTGTTGCCCCCAAGCAACCTTCAAACATGATCAAATGCAGCAAGACATGATCATATGCTAATCGAGCAATATTGGATGTTCAATATTGTATTGTACCAACAGATGCATAGTGATTGTACATATTAACCTATAAAGAACACAAAAAATAATGAATGCTAAAGCAATACCTAAGTAGCTAGGAATAAAAAAATTTCTAGAGAGTCATGGAGAATTCTGGGGAGGGAATGCATGGTTAAATAACCTAGGTAGGTTAGAAGGATTGGAATAAAAATAGAATAGGATGTAACCTTTTCCAATCTAGAGGTGATCGACAAACTCGATCTTGTAACCGTCACGCAGTTAGGTAGATAGGGACAAAAAGCGTTGCAACCATTTTGTTGTTTTGCTATTCTAGATATTTTCTATTTTTGGATAATATCAAACATTCAATCTTGTACATTAAATAACTATCATGAATCAGACATACGATATCATACCTTAAATGGCTATTACAGATCGACCATCTGATCTCGTCAAAATATAGTCAATATCACCAAGAGGGCATATAAATCGATGCAAAAGGGGATGGAGTTGCTTAAATTGATTTTTTGAATATTATTGACTAAATGTGAATTAATACGAGTTAATTTTAGGGTGTTACAACTTGTAATGCTTCTAACCCATAGCACTTGCAACTTACATTCTCTATAGTGCTTACTAAGACACTAAAATCACATCAATTCGATTAGAATACGAAGGCATTATCTAAATTAACATAATATGGTCCCCTTGGGCAACCATCAAAGCTTACATAATGGTCGTAACCACTTTTGGGAGGTCCTACCCTACTTTTGGGAAGTTTTGGGCCATGTAGACATGGTCATCCCACCTTGGGACGATCACAGTTCATGGTCATCCCACCTAGGGATTCCCACTAATGGTCATCCCTAGGTGGGATGACCATGGTCTTTAATCCTTAAAAAGTCAAAATTAGGACAAATGGCATCCAAAAATTGCCATTTATCCTTCCTATTCAAGCATTCTAGTGAGAGGGTGCATGACTCTCATGACACATTACATATTGGAGGTCAAAAAGGGATATTCCTTCCCCCTCAAATGCATGGTGACCTTTGGGAAAAATGGCAACCCCGGCCTCGCATAGACTCACATGCCCATTTGACCAAATTCCCTCTTGGGCTATAAAGTGCATCAATTCCACCCAATTTTAGAGAGTATTCCTTGTATATTTTAGCATGAAGTGCTACTAAGATTTTCCCCCACTTTATTATGTGTTTTATCTTGAGATCTCCATCGAGCGAAGGAGGTTTTTAAGAAACTACAAAATGCACAATCTATTTACAAAATCAATCCATTTGAGTGAATACTATCTCCAAATTTGTCAACAATACCCCTGAGAGTGTTTTGGACCAATTCCTAGAGGAATAGGTGGTAGAAACCATCAGATTTGTTGGTCGTCCTACCCTAGGAAAGCCCCCAAATTGTGATAGTCCTAACCATCCCACCCTAGGAAAACCACAAACTGGAGTACAATTTTATTACTAATTTTGCAAATATAGTTGCAAATATTTGTTATTATTTATATAGGTATATATATAACATATATATACCTATATAACATATATAGGTATATATATTATATATATACCTCTATAAATAATAACAAATATTATTTTTTATTTTTTTGTTTTTTTTAAAACAAAGCAAAAAATACAATTATAATATACTAGATATTATACTTAATATTTCTAAAAGAGTCTATAGATATTTTTGATAGGTTCAATATCTTCAGGTAACATATAACACTCTTTCTCAAATTGAAGGTTGGCTTTTAAAAATTTTACAAAATGGGCTATGGTGATACTATCAATTTCAAAAAATTTCATATAAAAGTATAGTTCATGATAATACTCATGATAATGGACTGCCCTAAGAGTTTTGTGGAATCTTCTCTTATTTTCCAAGACTATTTCTTGATCTTCTATGTCTTCTAGAAACCTATGTACTATTATAGCATTTTCAATGTAATCATCAAAGGTATAAAAATTTGAAGAGACACTTTCCCTTTTATCCGTTAACCACCTCTCACATACCCTTTGAATATCAAAGTAGCGAGAAGCATTATCGGGCTCCAGGATTCTAGCTATATAAAATATTTTAATTTGGCTATGTCTTGGTGTATTGGATTTTATAATTTCTAATCTCTTCCAAATTTTAGTCCATTGTTCTTGAGATGGAATACTAGAATTTTCAACTACTAAGGAGATTTCCTGTGTAGATAATAATGCTCTAACATGTATGTTTGCGGCTCTTCCTATGTTAAAATATAACATCTATAAAATGAACTTAAAGTATGAAAACATTGATGAATTATCTTTTTGGTTTTTGTTTTGCTTTTATGGATTTTGTTTTAAGTATTTTTATGAATCATAAAGGTGCCTATGTTTTTCATGTCGAGTTCACCAAAGAATGTCTCACACTCCTTTCCTTCAGGCTAATGGGAGAATAGTAGGTCTATACCTCATAGGAGCAGCACTTGAGGTCGTACCTTATTTGGTGATTTTTTAATGAATTGTTTAAGGTTAACCAAGAAATAATTCTTGGTAGTTTCCATGTCTAGGATTGGGAGTTTGTTGCATATGTTATTTTTATTTTGCTCACAATAACCTAGTTTTGGCCAAATCCAACTACACTATACTAAATACACTTTATATTTAAATGAATACAACAAATAGTGATTTACAGAAGGTAAACTAATATAATTATTTAATTATGAAGAGATTTGATACTCTTACTCAATCCAGATGTCTTATGTAGAGTCTGTTTACTTTTTATAGGTAGGATCAGATATTACAGGGCAAGATCAAACATCCAATCAGTGATCATATCTATCGATCTAAATATTGTCAGATCTGATCAATGATCGACAAGTCCAACTAGAGCAAAAATATATAATTTCAAAAATACAGAGAAAAGAAACTTACAATGTACTATAGATCTAGTTAGGCAAATATTAAATCATGTAAAAGCTCATTAAATGCAATATTAAAAATAATAATATGAATATGGATCATGACATGCAAAAAATGCAATTAAATGCAAATGTGGTGAACACCAAAAATGATAATAGCAATTTCTATACTATATGCAATAATGAATGATAAATATGATGTTGGAAATGTATATCTAAGACTAAAGGATGCAAACCAAATCCTGGAGTTGCCCCCAAGCAACCTTCAAACATGATCAAATGCAGCAAGACATGATCATATGCTAATCGAGCAATATTGGATGTTCAATATTGTATTGTACCAACAGATTCCTAGTGGTTGTACATCTAAACCTATAAAGAACACATAAAATAATGAATGCTAAAGCAATACCTAAGTAGCTAGGAATAAAAAAATTTCTAGAGAGTCATGGAGAATTCTGGGGAGGGAATGCATGGTTAAATAACCTAGGTAGGTTAGAAGGATTGGGCTAAAAATAGAATAGGTTGTAACCTTTTCCAATCTGAATGTGATCGACAAATTCGATCTTGTAACCATCACGCAGTTAGGTAGATTTGGTCAAAAAGAGTTGCAATCATTTTGTTGTTTTGCTATTCTGGATATTTTCTATTTTTGGATAATATCAAACATTTAATCTTTTATATTAAATAACTATCATGAATCTAACATCCTATATCATACCTTAAATGGCTATTACAGATCGACCATCTGATCTCGTCAAAATATAGTCAATATCACCAAGAGGGCATAAAAATCAAGGCAAAAGGGGATGGAGTTGCTTAAATTATTTTTTGAATATTATTGACTAAATGTGAATTAATATGAGTTAATTTTAGGGTGTTACAACTTGTAATGCTTCTAACCCATAGCACTTGCAACTTACATTCTCTATAGTGCTTACTAAGACACTAAAATCACATCAATTCGATTAGAAGACAATTTATCCTTCCTATTCAAGCATTCTAGTGAGAGGGTGCATGACTCTCATGACACATTACATATTGGATGTCAAAAAGGGATATTCCTTCCCCCTCAAATGCATGGTGACCTTTGGGAAAAATGGTAACCCTGGCCTCGCATGGACTCACATGCCCATTTGACCAAATTCCCTCTTGGGCTATAAAGTGCATCAATTCCACCCAATTTTAGAGAGGATTCCTTCCATATTTTACCATGAAGTGCTGCTAAGATTTTCCCCCACTTTATTATGTGTTTTATCTTGAGATCTCCATCAAGCGAAGGAGGTTTTTAAGTAACTACAAAATGCACAATCTATTTACAAAATAAATCCATTTGAGTGAATACTATCTCCAAATTTGTCAACAATACCCCTGAGAGTGTTTTGGACCAATTCCTAGAGGAATAGGTGGTAGAAACCACCATATTTGTTGGTCGTCCTACCCTAGGAAAGCCCCCAAATTGTGATAGTCCTAACCATCCCACCATAGGAAAACCATAAACTGGAGTACAATTTTATTACTAATTTTGCAAATATAGTTTCTAGACTAGATTATATGATCTCTATTCAAATTTGGTCTCATTTGGAGTTGTATTGCTTCTACTATCATGTTTTTATGATTTGCAGGTCTGCATGGCTCACCCAAGTATGGTCACAAATATGAGCATGCTTTCCTTACTATTTTCAATTAGATCACTTATATAGCACATAATATGCATAGATTTCAAATTTAGTAGCATTTGGAGTAATTTTGAATAGTCTATTGCATTTCTCCTCTTTCAAGCTTATTGATGCATGCACCTTTATGATTTCATATTAATCCGCACATGATTTTAATAAATTTCAGTTTCTTGTGTGTAGATACAGATACCACAGTGCATGAGGAAGTAGCAACAAGCTAGAACAGTTATAGAACACTTTACAATGACATCAGAAGCCCACTCACCTCAATTGTGAGTGCGAGGAAGACATTGGAAGTGCACCTTGGATTATTGGAAGGATTTTATCCTTTGATTCCTATATTGAGTGTATCATTTGAGAGCTCTCAAGTGGAAATTTTATAACCACTTATTTGACATTTATATCAATATAAGGAAAATCGTCCATTTATTTCATATATGTGTCTTTTTATGCTTGTTTTAAGTATCGCTTTCATAGTGCTTAGATCAAGTAGAACAATAGATGCATCTCACTTTCCGTTGCTAGGTGCACTATTTTTGGTTATTATGGTGGGACCCTTATTCCATTTTTTTTTGCAAGTTTTGACCATATTTCTTACTTTTGGATGTTGTAGGTATCGACCGATATGGCCTAAAATGACCCATGATTTCCTAATTAGAACACCCAGGGACGACCATAGTAGCCATCCCAGGTAGGGAAAACCCCCAAATTTGCAGCCATACTACCCTAGGATGGCCACAAAATAGAGATTTTTCTTGTCCAAAATTCTAGAAACAACAGGATCTTAGGCTATCAATGTAAGTTCCTAAACCTTCACTTTGCATTTTTACTGTTCAAAATTGCTTAGATTTGATTTTTCTTACTACCCTTGTTTGCTTAAAATGTATAAAGGTAAATTTCACTTTTCTATAATTGTAAAAACAACAAAAAAAAATAGAAATGAAGTAGATATGCACTTGTATGGCTTACTTTCTTGTAGCCTACCTAATGGGTAGGTTATCATTTAGGACATGCATTTTGTGGGTTTGCTTTTATCTAACATTTTTGAAAGTGAAATTTTATTTATGCATTTAGTGATTTAGCATTGAGTGCTATCTTGTTTTAATTTTTTTAAGCATAAAAGGAACCACACACACCACATTCCATTTAAATGTTAGTGAGTTCAATTTTATCACCAACCACTAATAGAGACCAATAACGATGGGTTTCATCTCCACCTACTAGCTCAAATCCTATGAACCCTATTTTTGGCCAATTTTATCTCCAATATCCATCATAGCCTGTGGGATATAGCACGCATTTCTCTTTGAAGAGGTATATCATTGACTACGGGTGAACTGGATGAGGATTGGTAGGACCTATGCTCCCTAACTAGGTATGGGATTCATCTTGATGCTTTGGTGGGTTTATATATCAGACTTTCATTTATGGTTGTCAATCTATGATCATACAGGTTAAATCCCTTTAAAAAAATAATATCATCCAACAAAAGCAAAACACATGACGCAAGGTCTTCATTGAAAACAACAAATCAAAACACACAAAACAATTTTAGGCAACACACATAAATCTTTAAAATAGATAAACACTTGTCTTATTTCATGTTTCCATTTTTGTGTGCTACATTATTAAAATTTGTAAAGGATATAATCACCTAGGGTTTGTTAAGGAATATCAATGGTGTGAACTAGTAGCCAAGCCCATTCAAGGGTGGATGTTGCAGAGAGTAGACAAGGAGACATAAGTCATCTCTAATTTAGCCCTAAGGACATGGTCATACCTCCTTGGTGGCCTCCTACTTTCCCAAGTCCTAGAATAGCTAGTCAGGAACTTCACCTACAAGGGAGTCCCATGCAAGACACCCCTACAGGTTTTGATCCTAATCTAGGAACATACTCCAAATATTTAGACACTTCACACATCTTCTTCCAAGAACGACAACTCCACATTGAGGTGATACTATATAGAAAAATACCACACATTCACATACCTTCTAGGTCTACCATGTCCACCTATGGATAAGAGCAAGAGTACACACACTGGATAGGGCCAAATGATCAAACTTCACCCTTAAACTACCCTAATAGATTACAACAATCTAAGTACCAAGATGAGTATGATACTCATGGCTCAGGGTGAGCAAACTCAGCCATTTGCTTCCTCATCAATGAAGGAAGGCATGAGGAAATCCTTGACTATCATCATGACCATTATGCTACATAAGCACGATGTGCCTCTATGCCAAATGAGTGAAAATATTACTTGTCTAGGCCTAAACCTCAACTGAATGCAATTTTCATTGATCAAGGTAAGCTCATGATTGATATTTTAGACTATCTTGAATGATATAGGCCTCAAGGTGATGCTACTAGGGCTCCTAAGCCTTGTACGGTAGAATAGATAAATCAAGAAGTCGTAAGATATAATGAACACCAAGTATAATTAAAGTGATGAGACAAAGAGTGCTTGGACCGCTTGTATCAATTAGAGAAATAAAGGATTGAATATCAAACCAATGAGATATTTCAAAATATATTAAATGAGAGGGTTCCTACCCCAAGTACCCATATATAGGAGGTCCTAAAAGCACGAGGATACGAAAGCAAAAAGGAAAGCGAAGATGCGATGCAAACCGAACCAAACTTAACGCTAAATCCTAGGAATTTGAAAGTGCATGAAAAGAGGGAAAGCATGAGCGAATCAAAATGAAACAAATGCAAATAAAGAAGACAACCCTTTTTATTGATATGTTTCACAACTCGGTTACAATGCGCATCCTCCCCTTCCAAGGGCTAGGAGCGTTTAAGTATGCGTTCTTGTTACATCCATGGATGCCCTTCCTTCTTCCGCGTGCCCACATGTAAAATGGGTGGACCAAACGTCACCGCCACTTGCGTTGATGAGTCTTGACTCCTTGCTGCTCCTTCGATGTCCAGACCCTACGTTCAAAGGAACAAGAAGCAATCAGTAGCACCTGTGGATAAAATAGAGCATGCAATCCCCAAGCCTACGATAAGTGAATGAGAAAAATGAATTAAACTATGACTAAAATGAATCCAAATGCTCTAAAAATTTGACAGGGGCATCAAGACATCCCAAAGAAAATACTGCAAATGGAACAGTCAGGAAATTCCTCGCCGATTTGAATTCGCTCTAGGGAGGGACGAATTCACCTGCAACAAAATGCCGAAAAGGTACTGTCCCAAATGTCCTACCTAGGAAGCTCCAAAAGACCTGCAAACTTGGGGTTAGCTAATTGGGGGTATTTTGGGAAGACCCAGATGGTCAGATTTTCCCAATTTGACCTCCATCAATGGGAATTTGATGATGCTACCTATAGGTTAGTAGAAGCGAGCAAAGATAGAAACATGATCAAAATTGTTCAAAACGAGACGAAATTTAAATGACAACCTATCTAAGCATCATAGAATTGAATGCAAAAATGAAAGAAAAGAAAACCTGCCACAAATTTCCAATCGCTCCGAAGAGGGGCGATTAGGACTGTAGCAATGTGGGAGGGGGCACCCATGGGGCAGGCCGCCCACCGTTTGGGGCCTGATTTCGGCACCAATCCACTTGGGATGGGTCCAAAACCTCTTGTGGGGTATTGTCAACAAATTGGGTGGGATATTGTGGCCAAATGTCGGGTTTTGGCTCTGGATTTGTACTTCCAATAACCACCCTATGACCTCTTCTCCAAAAGAGATCAAGGATGTGAAAGGCACAACTCAAAAGGGTGTGGGTGTGAAAGTAAAATGACAGCACTTCATTGCTCCAAAATGCTCCTTCTCTCTCTATCCTTGGGGTGAGGAAACTCACCAATTTATAGACCTGGAGGTCTCTTGAAATGGGCATGCAGAGGCACCACTTGGCAATCATGCCTTCCCAGGGGGAAGGAGATTCCTCCCTGAATAGGGACTTCATGACTGCCCTTGTAATTGCCTCTAATGCTCGAAAATGCTCACCCATACTCCCATGCGATGAAGGAAGCGTTAAGTGGCGGATCTGAGCTGCCATTTGTCAAGATTTGACTTTTTGCCCATCAAACCTGCAATTCGCCCCACCCTGGAGTGAATCTAGAATTCGTCCCTGGGTGGGGCGAATCCCAGTTTGAATTCGTTCCAGGGTGGAACGGATATTGAGCAAAGTGCCTGAAGGTGCCAAATTGATCTCTGACCTTCCAAAACTATTGTGAGAGTGGTTAGGACCACTTGTTTAACCTCTGGGGGCTGCCCTTGGGGCTGTGTGTGTCAATGCGATCAGTGTTTGCAGTCACATAATCGGATTGGTGCTGTTTTGGTGTCTACAGATGCCCCTTTTTGGGATGCGTTGTGCATGGCGCAGCGTCGAGCAAAAATAGATAACCAAAGCACTAATGATTAGGGTTTCTCAGTAACCTAACCAACTTTTGATGCCCCAAGTATGGAAAGGGCATGCATTCTTGAATCCTTGCTTCTGACGAGCGAAGGAACTTAATTCAAGTGTTAACCTTTTTTGGTGAGGTGTTACTTGATCTTGGACATTGATCAGTCATGAATAGGCAAAGGGCGCAACCTTTTGTCTGTGAGAACCTTGAGTTCATGATTCATGAAATGCCAAGTGATTTGATCAGCTTGTGATTATTGCTTGTTTACTACCCCAAGCAAGAGCGTGATTGTCTTTGTCAATGATTCTTTGAATGCATGTCATTTTCCTTAATTGGGTGTGTATTTGTTGATTGGTGACTAAGTGTGACTACCCCCTCAAGCGACGAATCGATGAGGGAATGACCTTCATGAGAAAAGTGATGAGTCACTTGACCCAAGATGACTTGTGTAAGGGTGCCTTCAGATGTTTAGCGTTATACGTGTGTAGCTTTCCGACATTTAGACCTATTTTTGGTGGGTGTTAACCCTTTTGGTGACGCTTTTTGGAGCTAAAATTGTCAAAGATCCGTTCTCCCGTGGAGCGGTCCGGCTATGGTGGCCTTCTTAGGGAGTAGGATAGTGACAATTTGTGACCCCAATATCTATTTTGGATGCCAAGAATGTCAGGCATGAAGGCGCCTTCGTTCGGCAATGTTATTGCTATTTTTGGTTGGATTTTGACCCATTTTGACGATGCCGTTTGGGGATGAAATTCTCGAAGATCCGTCTTCCCGTGGAGTGGTCCGGCTATGGTAGCCTTCTTAGGGAGGAGGATAGTGAGGATTTGTGACCCCGACGTCCATTTTGCATGCCCGAGATGTCAAGTGCAAAAGCACTTTCATCGGGCAAGTTTATTAGCTGTTTTGGTGCATTTTTGTTCAATTTTTGTTGTTTTTGAAATTTTTGCCCTGAATTCGTTCTAGGGTGGGATGAATACCAGCTTAGTATTCATCCCAGGGTGGGACGAGCGCTAACCAGAGCGCTCATCCCAGGGAGGAACGAATATAAGCTCAAAAAGCCTATTTAAAGGCCAAAACTAGGGTTTGGGCTCATTTGCATTCGAATTTTCTTGCGATTTGGAGCTCTAAGGAGGAGGAGGTTAATTCTGCGAAGCGAAGCGCTGCCGAATTTCTCCCGACATCATGAGTGCATAGACCGGATCGAGCGACGGAGCCGAAGCGAGACCAGTAAGTGCTCCTTAGCGTTATTGCTTTTGTTTGTTATATGTTTTAAAACTGCAAGTTATTTGTTTATTTTTCTTTGTTATGTTGTTTTCCAAAATTAAAATTGAAACCCTAAAACTGAGTTGAACACAAACCAAGACTTAGCTTAAAACTGAATGGAAAACGTAGTTTAAACCTAGGTTGAAATTTTATTTTTCTTTTTAAAACGGAATAAAAATTTACTTTTCGCTTTACACTAAAGTAAACCCTAGGAAAAATTTTGATTTTGCTAAACTAAAACCCTAGGATAAACTGAACGCAAAACCCTAGTTTTTTAGGTTGAACTTGTCAGTTTTAAAATGTAGGTGAAAACCCTAGGTTAAAAACTATGATTTTAATTTTGTTTTGTTTGTGCAGACTTTGTCAGTTTTAAACTTAGAATACAGAAACCCTAAGACTGACTACTGTAGTTAAGAAAAATGTTTTTGTGTTTTTATGTTGTTGTCAGTTTTAAACTTAGAGTACAGAACCCTAAGACTGACAAATTGTAGTTAAAAAATGTTTTTGTGTTTTTTTTGTAGTTTAAACTTAGAGTACAGAAACCCTAAGATTGACAAACTATTTTTGCTAAATTGTTTTTGTGTTTATTTTGTTTTGTCTGTCAGTTTTAATCTTAGAGTACAGAAACCCCAAGACTGACAAACTATTTTTGTCAACTTGTTTTTATGTTTTTATGTTGTCTGTCAGTTTTAAACTTAGAGTACAGAAAACCCTAAGACTGACAAACTATTTTTTTTTTGAATTTTTGTGAATTTTGTTGTTTTTGAGCTGTACATTTTTTTTATGCAGTGTTGTATATGCATGTTATTGTTGTACAGTTTTTCATGATGTTAATGTTTTTGTGTTGTTTTCTGTTGTAGGTTGTGAAGAGCCGGTATCGTGTGCCTACTGCTTTTGCTGAAGCATGGGAGGCGCTAACTATGGCTGACTGGGAGTGGCTTGATGCCCTTGGGCTCAAGCAGGTGACTCAGCTGGAGCCTATGGTCGAGGATCGGGCCTATCTGATGGCCCTGATCAACTTGTGGGATCCCCAGACCAACACCTTCCATCTCCCAATAGGGGAGATGATAGTGACCTTGGAGGATGTCTATCGGATTCTTCGGATTCCAATAGATGGACTGTCGATCCGAATGACATCACGAGATCAGCGGACAATAGTGTTGACACGCTGCTTTGGGCATGGGGAGGAGCTGGGTGTGGAGAGCCCAGTGGAGAGGGCAGAGGGCGACTGCCAGATTGGTAGGATTTTGGTCCGATGGTGGCTTGAGAAGGGGGTGTTGGGAGTGAGGCACGCAGTACTCATGGGCCTCATTTCCAACATGTTGCTACCTGACTCGTCAGGTGCGAGGTTCCCGTGGAACCTATTGGATGTGGTCTGTCGGCTAGTTGAGTGCTCGATGGAGGCACCATTGATCATGAGGTGGGGATAGACGCTATTGGCATAGCTCTATGGTGAGTTGTACGAGGTCCACTACCAAAGGTGAAAGGGGATTAGCTATAGCTATCTATTGCAGAGCTGGGCTTGGCAGCACATAGCGATGGAGAGGCCGATAGGGTTACCATGGATGACTCGGATGGAGATGGTGGATAAGGATATAGGCTACGTGGTTCTATGGCGATGGTCTGAGGAGTAGGGATAGAGTCGACGGTGGGCAGGTGTCATAGGGCACTATGTCGATGCCTTCGCTCGGCTTACTCTAGGGGAGGTGTTCTGGCACCCCTATCGAGACTGTCCAGCCTAGCCAGAGGTTGGAGAGTGGCTTCGATGGGTACGTAGGGAGCGGTGGCTGATTGGGCGGCATGGGACCGAGTAGGAGTTCTTCCCTTATAGTCGGGTGACATGATAGTTTGGGGTGCGCCAGGGGTTTCCTGGTGAGCCCGTGGTCTATCGGCATCGGGGGGACGAGAGGACGCTGGATCGACCGGTCATCGTGCCATTAGGCGAGGATTCGATAGTGATCGCTAGGATGTGGATGACGTCGGGACTACCTAGAGTATGACCAGTGGTGGGTACTATGGTGATGGCGGGGAGAGGGGCCACTGGGAGGCATGGAGGCAGTAGCAGCGGGAGGGTGCCGAGGCACCAGGAGATGATTGGGGAGCTCCGCTGGAGGATGCAGACATGGTGGAGGTGGATGATGCGGATGTGGATCTTGGGGTTCCAGATCAGCCAGAGAGGTAGGACGTCACGGAGCAGTGGGAGCCAGAGCAGGCTACTGTTCTAGAGATGCCAATGCCTCAGGTAGTTTTGGAGGACACAGAGTCCGGGTTATGCACTGAGAATGCATGATTGGAGGGGCTGCTATGGAGGCACGATGAGGAGTTGGAGGATGCACTATGGGAGAGGGATCTCCTACGCATGCAGCTGGTAGAGCAAGAAAATGCATGGGCTACGTACCATCGATAGGATGGGGACACCGATGCTGCACGAGAGAGGGATCTCCTATGGACGTAGCTGGTGAAGAGGGATAGGGCTTTGGCACAACGTGATGAGAACTTGGCTATGTATCGCTAGTGGGAGATGGACTTGGTGCGACAGTGGTTGGAGCTGGAGGCAGAGATTAGCCGCCTTGGTGGGTGGGTCCCTACGTTCAGTGGAGGTGGATCATCGTACCGCTCGAGAGGGAGCGATACTGAGCAATCAACATCCTCTCGATGTAGGTGACTGGATGAGGGGGGTGAGTAGGCGTGATGCGGGGGCTAGCAGTAGCCACCCTGAGGGGTCTCATAGGACCCACACCATGGGGGTAGTTCTCGTCGCACCGATCCTACGTGATCATGGTGGCCGACGCCCTAGGCTTGGGGGTTTTTGAGCTTTTGGATTTTGTTGCGGGGTCACAGGACCGGTTCATTGTAGCCTGTGGGCATTTTTGATGATATATACAGATGACTTTATTTTATTTATGCACATGTGATGATTTGATGTTATGCATGATGAGTGATGAATATGGATGTATGCATGTTAATTTATATTGATGGATGCATATGTTATGATGAATGCAAATATTTTTAAATTTTATGTGATATGCAAATGTAATGGATGAATTGAATTTGTGTTGTTTGGCGAGGGCACCATAGACTGTTTAGAACTTTATGGCTTTTTGTCCTAGGCGATTGCTGTGGTAAATGACTTTTCATGTATACATGTTGTTTTTGTATTTTTTGATGGTAATGCGAGGATGAAAGATAGCACAGTTGGTTTAGAATGTAGTTAAGGTTTTCTGAGACTCAGACATTTTTAACTAACTAGCCATGACTGTACTTTATCTTACAAGACTTTTGGACAAGGTATGAATCGGACTTGTCTTTGACCAAGTTATTTCACATCCTTGTGTGTGCAATTGAGTTCGTTTATGTGGTATTTGTTAGGATACCGCCAGTGCCAGATAGGTTGTCAACCAAACCTGTATTGAGGATCACCTAATTAGCTCCACTAACTCCTTTGTTGTATTTAGTCAGATTAATCTATGGTGCTATCTAGGATACCATAAGCTAGCTCATCCACATGCAAACATTGATCTGTACATGAGTTAATGTGACAGATATATCGTCATGCGGGAGGTTTACCACCAGTGACCGATAGGCTATCCACCAAACCAATACTGAGGTTTGCCTCATGACCTTTCGAATCGTTGAGAGTTCCAGGGATTCAAGTTCGACTCCCTTCTTTTCTTCAATTGTATTGGGATACTTGCTCTTTTGTAGTGATAAAAATCACTGTTTATTTTATTTATTTTTTCTTTTGAGTAAGGGATTTGAATTTTGAGTGATGAGAATCACTATTGTATGTGCCTTTTGATGTATGCACTTTGGTGGTGATGTCAAATTTTTGGAGTTTTGACTTTTTGCAAGATTTTATGATGTTTGCAACTTTTTGAGAACTTGGGATTCTTGGGGAATTGGGTAGGGAAGATGCTTGTCCTTTTGCCAACTCTCAGCATTCTTGGGGTCATTCGCACAGGGGGATGAGCAAGATAACCGTTTCGCTTATGGTGACCTGGATTGCTTTGCAGGTTTCATCTTTCATTCACACAACTTGGGAATTTTTATGTGTTTTAATTTGTGTTGGGATGCTACGTAACAAGGTGTGATCCAAGTAGAACTCTACCTTTGTAAAATCTATCTGACTTGGTACAATACGTGGCTAGAAAGCAAATGACGATTGAAGGACGAAAACTCTTGATACATTAGAAGACCACTGACTCTGGTATAGTAAAAAGAAGTGGATGGCATTTATTTTTGATGGACTACTTATAGAATGGAGAGATGTGGAACAAGATAGATTGGCGGAGTAATTACAGTCTATGGTGCCTTTGACCTGTATGACCACAAATATGCAATGTATGGATGTGATGCTTAATGCAGCTATAGATTGATTTTTGTGAATATGAAGATGCAAAAGAGCTCTTTATTGTTGTGATGAGTTGGAGTATGCCTGGAAATGAGATGCAAATTTTTGTTATTTTTGATGATTTTACTGTTTTTGAATTTTCTTATTTTTGACCAAGCGATTGTGGGAATCCTTGGAGCTTTTTGTTTGACCAAGCGATTGTAGGAATCCTTGGAGCATTTTGGGATTGACCAAGCGATTGTAGGAATCCTTGGAGCATTTTGTTTGGGCTATGGCTCTTTTAGATATGGAATGGCCGCAAATGACTGATGTTCAAGGGTTCTAGTTCCTTGATTCCATCAAGAGAGGCTAGCCGGTATGTTCCAGGTCCTATTTTACTATCAATTACATAGGGACCTAACCAATTTGTCGTGAACTTGTCCCTTAGATGGGATGGAAAACTAGAGTTCTGTTGGTTCTCTTTTAAGACCAAGTCACCAACCTGAAAATCCCTCAGGTGAACTTTCATGTTGTATGCTTTCTTAAGTCTCTCTTGATAGATACGTAAATGCTCGAGAGCATTAATGCATCATTCGTCAAGCAACGTAAGCTGGTCTAACCGGGCCTACCGTGCAGTGTCATCATCGATGAACTCTTGCATTGATATGCGTAGGGAAGGAATTTCCAACTCGAGAGGCATGACTGCCTCGGAGCCATACACGAGCAAAAATGGAGTTGCCCCAGTGGGCATCCGAATGCTAGTGCGATAAGCCCATAGGGCAAGTGGGATTTGAATGTGCCAATCCTTATGATTGTCTATGACTGTCTTTTTGAGGATGGCGACTAGCATTTTGTTTGACGCCTCTGCTTGCCCATTTGCCTACGGATAATAGGGTGTCAAAAAACTATGCTGAATTTTGTACTTTGTGGTCAAAGCACGCACGTCTTTGTTCTTGAATGATGTCCCATTATCCGAGATTATTTTGGATGGAATACCAAAATGACATATGATGTTATGTAAAATGAACTCCACAATGCGGGGTCCTGTCGTAGAGGTAAGCGGAATTGCTTCCACCCACTTGGTGAAATACTCTATGGCCGTTATGATAAACGTGTGATGACCTGACGACATAGGGGAGATCTTTCCGATTAGATCTAAGCCCCACTATGAAAATGGCCAAGCCGATTGGATCGTCTGCAAGGCCTAGGAAGGTACGTGTGTCAAATTAGCATGGTGTTGACACTTCACGCACTTCCTCACATATGCACAACAATCTCACTCTAAATATGGCCAATAATAGCCCATGTGAAGAATGCACTTTGCGATGGCCATACCACTGAAGTGGCCACCACATGTACCATCGTGCGCTTGGGCGATTGCCCAAGTGGACTCCTACTGGTCCAAGCAACGAAGGAGGATTCCTTCATAGCTATGATGGTACAAAATGTCTCCTAGCAAGACATGCTTTGCCGCTTTCTACTTGAATGCTCATTTTGTGGCATGCGTCAATCCAAGTGAGAGGTTACCTAACTTGAGGTAGTCCCTTATGGGTGAATACCAATCCTGCTGATCGAAGCCTCGATGGTATGAACAACCAATCCCTCTTGAAGTTCATCCCTAGCAAACGTTGAGCAGGAGAGAACTTGTAAGAATAGCGTTGTGTTGCTATTAAGGGGAGTAGGGGAGAACAAGGACCCCCAGTTGGCATGATTCAGACAATCATGGATTCGAGAGAACTTATCTGAGGATGGTTCAATCTGGATCAAGTGGATTCCTGGCATCAAGTCAGAGCTTGCACGCTCCATCATGGATTGCGATAGTGTTTTGACTTGAATGGTTGTCATATCACCAGAAATGTCTTGCGGGATTAGTGACCCCAAGGAGGCCATAGTGTCCGCAAAATGATTCGATGACCGAGGGAGTGCCTCGATGTCGTACCATTCAAGCTTTGCCAGGAATTTGTCCACAAGGGCTTTGTAGGCCTACAGAACTGGGCATTTACATTGGAATACCCCTTTGACTTGGTTGACAATTAACAGCGAATCACCAAAGATGTTCAATCATTTGATGTTCATGGTGATTGTTGTCTAAAGACCTATGAGCAAGGCTTCATACTCTACATTATTGTTGGTGCATGGGAAGTTTAATTTAAATGACAGAGGCATTGGAGCACCCTACGGTGTGAAGAATACTATTCCCATGCCACCACCTTGCTCACATTTAGAACCATCAAAAAATAGGGTTATGTCGACCTGTGACTCAGGCTCATCAGAATCTGGTGATTCTGAGACATGGAAGACCCCATCATCGGGTAGTTCTATGACTAGAGGCTGATCGTCTTCGAGAGGAGCCTCTGCTAGTTGATCGGCTATGACCTGACCTTTTATGGATTTCTATCCAATAAACTCTATGTCAAATTCCATCAACAACATGATCCATTTCACCGTGCGACTACTATGATAAGTATGACTCATCATGTACCACAATGGATTCTCCTTAGACACAACATACGTCTTGTTGCTCAGCATGTAGTGGCATAGCTTTTTGGTAGCAAACACCACTGCCAAGCAGAGTTTCTCGACGTATGCATAGTTAAGTTCATAACTGACCAGGGTGCGGCTAAGATAGTAAGTAGCCTATTCTTTGTGAAGTTCATTCTTTTGGGCTAGCATGGCGCCCAGTGCCACCTCAATAGCTGAGATGTATAAGTAGAATGACACTCCTGGTCTAGGTGGTGCCAATACTGGCGATGAAGCCAAGTATCGTTTAATGTCATCAAAGGTTGATTGGCACTCGTCATCCCAGTGAAATGCTACCCCCTTGTGCAATAATTTGTTCATGGGTCAGCACTTGTCAGATAGCTACGCTATGAAGCGCTTGATTGACGCGACCTTTCCTTGCAGGCTTCTAAGCTGCTTGATGGTAGTTGGGGGGAGCATTTCAAGGATTGCCTTGACTTTGTTTGGGTCCACCTCGATGCCTCGCTTTGAGACTATGAAACCCAAGAGTTTTCCAGATGTGACGCCAAATACGCACTTCTTGGGATTCAGTCTGACTTTATGTTCCATGAGGCGATCGAGGATCTTGCTTAAGTCATCGAGATGATCTGGGCACAAAAGAGATTTGGCCAACAAATCATCCATGTAATCTTCCAAAGTTTTATGCATGTAATCATGGAAGATGTACGTCATGGCACGTTGGTAGGTGGCGCCAACATTTTTAAGGCCAAAGGGCATGACCTTATAACAAAATGTCCCCCAAGGCATTGTGAACGCCATTTTTAGTTGGTCCTCGGGATTGATACGAATTTGATTGTATCCCAAGAAACCATCCATGAGGGATAGCATTTTGTGGCCCACTGTAGCATCTACCAATGCATCGATGCTCGGCAAGGGGAAATCATCCTTAGGACTCGCTTTGTTTAGATCTCAAAAATTAGTGCATATGCGAATCCTCCCGTCGAGCTTCTTGATGGGCACCATGTTGGACAGCCATGGCGGATAATCCATGCAGATGACAAAATGTGCATCCAACAGCTTTTGCAGTTCATATTTGACCATTAAGGCCACTGTTGGGTGCATCTTATGTAGTTTTTGCTTAACGGGCTTGATTTTCGGATCAAGCATTAGATTATGCATGACTAGCTACGGGTCTAGCCCCGACATGTCTTTGTATGACCATGCAAAAACCTCCTTCTTCTCTTTGAGAAGGGCAATGTAGTCGGCTTGCTCTTCGGGGGATAAGCTTACCCCCAGCTTGATGATCTATGGATTCATTGGATCAGAGCCGATGTCTACGTCAGTCATCTCCTCGACCGACATGTGGGATCCATCCTCCAACTGGTGTGGAGTCGGGATCAAATGGATATCATTTGTTGAGTTTAAATCTACGTTGGGAACCTCGGGTTCCTCTTCAGCATGGAAGATATCCTGAGTTGACCCTGGGGTAAAATGAAGCATTTTACCGAAAGGCCAGTACTCTGATGGGGATGGAGGTGAATTGACACGATCCCAGTCGATGGCATCTATGTCTAGATACAACGACTATGTTGGATCTGCCGGGTTGTGGATGGGGATGGTTAAGTCAATGGAGATCATGTTGATGAAATGATTTTGGTCTCCATTACCGTGGGTGTGATGACTCGAACATTCTGGATGTTCTCTATGCTCCAGATCTGGCTCTAGAGGTACTGGCATGAATGGATCGGCCCTATGTGTGGATAGGAGGACAGGGTCTACCCTCGACATTGATATCACTCTAGGGTCTCGGGGTGGAAGGTGCTCTTCGTATACCTAAAGTGGTGGATCCAACACTTGGTCCCACCTTGCTGGGTCTACGTACCACTCATGCCCTGGCACTATGTTTAGCTGTTCAAATATGTCGTTAATCTCCAAGGGGTATGGTCGTTGTATTTGCCGCATGTGATTAAGATACGCCATCTCGGTTTCATCTTCATAATCACTATCGAAGATCCAAAGGCCTTCGTTGGCTCCGACAACTGCTTGCGGCATTAGGGGCTCGTCTTGCTCGAGCAAATTGATCTGGCCCCATTGGGGTTGTTCCACTCTCTACGGTGGGGCCTGATTGTCTTGCGGTGGCGCTTGCTCGATTGGAGCATCTAAAGGGAACATTGTCAAGAGGTTTTCTTGATAATCATCCATGGGGATCACTTGTGAGTGATCACTATTTGATTCGAAGGGGTCATACTTTGACTCATCCTCTGAGGACCCTTCTTGACATTGTCTAGACCCTCCTTGAAAATGAGCCCTCGAGCTTTCTCCTCTCTCGAGCAAAGGGAAGGGATTACGGGGGTCAACAAGGTTGATTGCCGTCAATGGGAGATAATCCCTCAATGTATATGTTGTGTTAGGGTTGGCATATGGATCTGATGCCAAACCCCCCTTGTTGCCTATCCCTAGGCCTTGCATGTTCTCCACCAAGATGTCCAAGGGTAGGGGGTAGTTGAACCCTACTCCTGACTTGTCATATGGCATTTGGTATCTTGGTTGGTGAAGAACACGTATCCCTTGCTCATATCTGCCTAACCCATATCCATGCCAATTGCATTGGCCAAGGTATCTCAGAGCAAAGTCTAGGTTAGACAAATAGTTGACATTCTCAGCAAAAGGCTCTTCATCTTCAT
Organism: Wollemia nobilis; assembly: GCA_028583015.1. NCBI lineage: Eukaryota > Viridiplantae > Streptophyta > Pinopsida > Araucariales > Araucariaceae > Wollemia > Wollemia nobilis. Next base: position 167,160 of record JAQPPZ010000463.1, on the reverse strand, counting down.
CCTCTTGCATGTATGGTTCAGTACCATGATCAAGGCCCCCATACACAAAGTTTGTCTGGTTTGGCGGGTAGCCTAGGGGAACAATAGTACCGATGGGGAGGCGAGGTCTCCCCATGTCCTGCATGGACTCTAGTGTGGGTGTTGCTACAATATTACACACCAGATACTCCCCTAGGCCCGTATTGGCCATTTCAATGGTGATCGTTGGCGGTTGAGGGGGAGGGAATGGAAGCTCTCCCTGAGTCCACTCCATGTCGGGTGAACTAGGAGCCTCGACTTCCATTCGGCTAGGCATCTCCTCAGTAGAGATAGTTGATACTGATGGCAGTGTCTCTTCCAAAGGTTTTGCCTCTTCCAGGGGTTTCTTCCCTTTGTCCTTCTATTTGGCCCCCATAGGTGGTGTCATTGGTGGAGGACCAGACGATGAAGATGGACCCGACTGGGGTTTTGAAGAAATTGCTAATGGGGATGCCTATGGAATCGGACCCTGCTTAGATGGATTTAATTGGAAATCCAAATGCGTTGATGGCAGGGTCGATTGTGGCATCAGCTACACCGCATTACAATACTTGAAGGGTTCTAAGTCCACCGGGACTACATGCACCTCCCCTTCAAATGTATACTTTAAGCATTGGTGAGCTATCGAAGGGACACACTTCATGTCCCTGATCCATGGCCAGCCTAGCAAGATGTTGTAGGCCATCTCACCCTCCAATATGTGGCACAATGTAGGTATAGTCTTTTGTCCCACTTGGATGGGTAGGACTATTGTGCCAACTGTCGAGCATATCGCATCATTGAATGCTCGTAGAGTGTAGGTGGAAGCCATGATGTGAGATGCTGGCAACTTCAGATGTTTTAGGGCCATGGTTGTGATGATATTATTGGACGAGCCAGTGTCTATCAACACCCTCTTATATGGGATCCCGTTGACCCATGCGATAACGTGCAGGGGTGGATCCGCCATGTCATCAGCCATCGATTTCACTTCGTCTTCTTGAAATGTGATGACTGGCTCAGTGCATCATTTGACGTGTCCCACGAAGTTGTTGAAAGAATTTGTTTCGTGGGGTTGCAACTCGATGGCTTTCAATATCTCCATTAGAGCCTCTCGATGAGGCATTGATTGTTGTATAAGCTCGTATATGGAGAGCCTAGCCGAGGTGGTCCTCAAACTCTGAGTGAGCTTGGTCCAAAGTGTGGCCACTAGTTTAGGTGGAGGAGGTTGTGCAAGGTGTTGTTGTGGTTGCGACATTGTTGGCACCTCTCCTGCAGCCACCATAGGAGCATTCGTACTCGGGTACCTCCTATTCCGAGTCACTATACTGATCATCCCTACGTACCCCTGCATGGGGAAGTTCTGTGTGACCTCATTAACTTGTAGGGTCTTTTCCTATGGAGCATGAGCAGGCAAGGGGTATTTGAAGACCTCCATTTATTGATTGCTTGGTGCCATGGGATTATCTATCGCTAGTATCTTGTTATCAATCAAGTCTTGCACCAAGCCCTTAAATTTCCAACAAGCATTTAGGTCATGTCCCTACCATATGTGGAACTTGTAGTACAAGTCCTCTCTATACCCCTTAGGCTTGGGTGCATTGGGATCTATGGTCTGGATCTCTGGTAGGTTGATCAGATTTGCCGCTAACAAGCGGTCAAACAAGGAGTCCCTGGACTCTGTGTAGGGTGTGTATTGTCGCCTAGGGTGACGCTGTTGATTCTATTCTTGCCTCTGATTTTCTCTATCATAGTTTTTGGGAGGCACCACCTGATAGTTAGCCTTTTGGGGCTGTGTTGCTTGTGCAGGCTTAGGGACATTGATTGCAACTTGGTTGACCACCACGGGTTTCTGTTGCGTGGTCCCGGTTTTAGTGTTCTTAGTCCACTCTTTTTTCTTAGGTTTGGCTATCTCGCCATCCTGTATTTTGATCTCTTCAATAATTTTGGCTTGTGCCAGTGCTTCTTCTAAGGTGGCATATTGATGCAGCTGCAATAGCACATAGATCGATCTCAAATAGCTCTTTGAGAACATCTGAGTGAGGTCGGACATAGGAGGGAGGTAGGGCAGCTTTGAAAGCAATGTCCTCCATCGATTCCCATAGGCCGCCATGGTCTCTTCCTCATACTTCCTGAGGCTGGCTAAGTCACTTAGTGACACCTTCTTCTTGGTGTTGAAGGTGAAGCATTCGAGGAACACATCCACTAATTGATCTAAGCTTTTGATGCTATGCTTTGGTAATTGGGTAAACCAATCCGAGGCAGGGCCTATGAATGTGGTTATAAATGTTCTTAATAACAAAGCATCATTGTCTTGAATGCCAAAGCATTGGCTCAGGAATCTCGTCACATGCTCTTGAGCATCTTCCTCACCTCTAAAGGTTGCCAACTGAGGCAACTTAAAGTGTTCAGGGTAAGGGGGTATTGGCACTGATGGATGCACAGGATGACTGCGAAGCTAGCGTAAAGTGGGCTTGTGGGGCCCAGAAGTTTTGGTTTCGATAGACTCCAAATTCTCTAGCAGCGCTTTGTATGCATCTAAAGATTTAATCTCTTCCTCTTTAGTTTGCTCCCATTGTGGGTTGTGGGAGACTTGAGGCCTATAGAGGGGTGGCCGGATGGCAACCCCTCCGCCTTGGTAGGGCATTTTGGCCCGCTCTTCTTCTTGCTCATATTCCTCGTAAGCTTCTTAAGGAGTCTCTGGATGAGACCTATGACCTTGGGTGGGTCCCCATGGAGGGTACCCATCATTGTTCTTGGGAGTGGCCTCCCACTCAGGTCTAGGAGGTCTCGGAGGTAGCACTTGGTAAGGTCGTGGAGACCTATCTCACACCAAGGGATTATGCCTCTCATATGGTTCTGCTATTTGGGTGTGAGGGGTTGAACCCTCTCAGGCACTGGGTTATGGAGTAGCTCATCTATTTGGCATCGAATGCGCTCTTTGCTAAGGTGATATAGATGCTCTAGCTACTGTTGGTCTTGCTCAATCCATGTGATCTGGGCTTGGTGGGCGGCATGTCTGGCGACTACCAGGTCAATTTGTTCCACCATATTGAGCCTAGGAGGCCTGGATGCCTCTCCTATGCACTTACCTCGGTCATGATGATCCGAGATCTCAATGGGTTGCTTCCCTCTATCGAGGTTGGCGGCATTTACCCGAGGCCCTGGCCTAAGTGGGTGATCATGGTACATAGCGGGTGTGGAAGCGCATGGCTCCCATGTTGTACATTGCTCTCGAGGAATGTAATGGTCTTCCTCGTGCTCCCTTTCATATGTGTGAAAGGGGCGGGTAGAGTTGGCTCGCCCTGCTTGAAGAGCCTTGCGCTCTGGGTTTTGTCTATTGGTTCTAACAGTGATGGGGGGCAAAGGAGGGATGCCATAATCATGTGGCCTCTCCTCCTGGACACTATGCCGCTCTAGTGCTTCATCGCACGGTGGCCACTCATATCAAGCTTCTAAGGGAGCCTTCTTGTCTATGTTGAGCGCCACGTGTAAGGACTCCTCCTGAAAGGGGCTATGATGAATGGGCATGTCCCTCAAAGGGGTGCCTCTATAGTCCCATTCTGAAATGGAATGATGTGGACTCCCTTGTGGGTCAAGCCACCAAGGTGGAATGATCAAGTCCTTAGGGCTATAGCGGAGGTGACTTGTGCCCCCTTGTACACTTTCCATAGCTTCCGCCCTTGATTGGGCTTGGCTACGTGTGTACACCATGGTGGTGCTTTCCGACAAGCTATGTAGATTTTTATCTCTTTTTATGATTTTTATGCTACACTAAATAGAAAAGAGCACACACACACACAAGGTAGTGATTATCTCATTTAAATATTGAGAGTGTGCCCTAGACCTGGTTTAGTGTGTTTTGGTTTTTTTTGTTTTTTTTTTTTGAAGGTTTTTGTAAAGAACGTTTAAATGCAAAATGATGGCTCTTATGGCTCCCAAAATTGGTCGCCCCTTCGATATACCATTTCCAGGCCGATATACCAACCTCTCTATATACCCGCCCTTATGTGAGGGAAACTATAGGTACGTGAGAGCAGATGGTACATGGAACGTAGGCGGTACGGAAGGGGAATCACCCTATTTATGACACCTACCATAGAAGACTTATCCTCGTGTGCTGGGAATCACCCCAGCTACACTTGGTTAGATTTCGTCAGGATTTACGTCTAGCAACAGTAGCGATCGGGGTAATGGATGCAAAAATTCAAGCCAAGGTGGTGATGAAATCCATCGTTGGTCTTGATCAAGGGTTGGGGTTTTACGACCAGCTCCTTGGTGTTTAATTTGCCACGTGGTGTGTGGGGTTATTTTTATTTTGCAAAAGGGAAGCAAGCAAGCAGTAAAATAAAACTTTCCCTAAGCAAACAAGTAACCTAAAAACAAAAAAACTAAAGACAAAAAATGATAGGAAAAGTTCAGAATCCTTACCTCTTCTCTGCCCAAATCTGCCAGTTCTGAGTTTCTGCCCAAAAACTTCATAGATTGAAATTCATCCCAGGGGGGAACAAATTATAGGACTGTATTCATCATAGGGTGGGGCGAATTCCCATTCATCCCTGGGTAAGATGAATTACAGCTCTGTATCCGCCTCCTGATGGAACGAACAACAATTAGCATATGAAAACTCGGTACCTGCAAGCAAAAACAACCAAGTTTGGATCAGATCTCTGATCTTAAAAATAGAGGACAAGGTCCCACCATGATCACCACTAAAAGCATGAGGATACGGAAGCAAAAAGGAAAGCAAAGATGCGATGCAAACCGAACCAAACTTAGCACTAAATCCTAGGAATTTGAAAGTGCATGAAAATAGGGAAAGCATGAGCGAATCAAAATGAAACAAATGCAAATAAATAAGACAACCCTTTTTATTGATATGTTTCACAACTCGGTTACAATGCGCATCCTCCCCTTCCAAGTGCTAGGAGCGTTTAAGTATGCGTTCTTGTTACATCCATGGATGCCCTTCCTTCTTCCGCGTGCCCACATGTAAAATGGGCGGACCAAACATCGCCACTACTTGCATTGATGAGTCTTGACTCCTTGCTGCTCCTCCGATGTCCATACCCTACATTCAAAGGAACAAGAAGCAGTCAGTAGCACCTGTGGATAAAAATAGAGCATGCAATCCCCAAGCCTACGATAAGTGATGAATTAAACTATGACTAAAATGAATCCAAATGCTCTAAAAATTTGACAGGGGCATCAAGACATCCCAAAGAAAATACTGCAAATGGAACAGTTAGGAAATTCCTCTCCGATTTGAATTCGCTCTAGGGAGGGACGAATTCACCTACAACAAAACGCCGAAAAGGTACTGTCCCAAATGTCCTACCTAGGAAGCTCCAAAAGATCTGCAAACTTGGGGTTAGCTAATTGGGGGTATTTTGGGAAGACCCAGATGGTCAGATTTTCCCAATTTGACCTCCATCAATGGGAATTTGATGATGCTACCTATAGATTAGTAAACACAAAAAAAAAAATTGTCACATGCAATCAATCAAAAGAGAAATTTAAATGACAACCTATCTAAGCATCATAGAATTGAATGAAAAAATGAAAGAAAGAAAATCTACCATATAATTCCCATCACTCCTAAGGGGGCGATTAGGACTATAGCAGTGTGGGAGGGGGCGCCCATGGGGCAGGCCGCCCACCGTTTGAGGCCTGATTTTGGCACCAATCCACTTGGGATGGGTCCAAAACCTCTTGTGGGGTATTGTTAGCAAATTGGGTGGGATACTATGGTCAAGTTTCGGGTTTTTGGGCTCAAGATTCGTCCTTCCAATAGTCACCCAATGACCTCCTCTCTAAAAGAGATCAAGGATGTGAAAGGCACAAATCGCACAAGGATGTATGGGGAAGTAAAATGGCAGCACTTCATTGCTCAAAAATGCTCTTCTTCTCCTTCCTTTGGGGTGAGGAAACTCACCAATTTATAGACCTAGAGGTCTCTTGAAATGGGCATGCAGAGGTGCCACTTGGCAATCATGCCTTCCCAGGGGGAAGGAGATTCCTCCCTAAATAGGGACTTCATGACTGCCCTTGTAATTGCCTCTAATGCTCGAAAATGCTCACCCATACTCCCATGCGATGAAGGAAGTGTTAAGTGGTGGATCTGAGCTGCCATTTGTCAAGATTTGACTTTTTGCCCATCAAACCTGCAATTCGCCCCACCCTGGAGCGAATCTAGAATTTGTCCCTGGGTGGGGCGAATCCCAGTTTGAATTTGTTCCAGGGTGGAACGGATATTGAGCAAAGTGCTTGAAGGTGCCAAATTGATCTCCTGACCTTCCAAAACTACTGTGAGAGTGGTTAGGACCACTGTTTGACCTCTTGGGGCTGCCCTTGGGGATGTGTGTGTCAATGCGATCAGTGTTTGCAGTCACATAATCGGATTGGTGCTATTTTGGTGTCTACGAGGTCCATCAGAGACAACCTACTTTTAATCAATATAGACCTCCTAGGCCTAACCTAATGTTACCTCCTCAACCTCCTAGGCCTAATAAGAACTTTCCTCCCATGCCAAACATAGAGTACCCTCCATAGGTAGTTATCCCTCCTTATAGGCCAGCTCAGGAGACACCTTATGGGGTCTACACCAAGTATGAACCAGAAGTGGAATATAATGAAGCATCTTATAGAGGTAGGGTGAATAACATTCAACCACCCTACAATAGGCCTAATGTTCTTTGCCCTCCCTAGCAAATTCAAAGCAAATAAGAGGATATAAAATCCTCTGATGCATATAGAGAATTTATAGAATGCTTAGAAATGGTAGAGAATAAGACCCTTGGGTCTAGGGCTCAAAATCCCACTTTATGTTAGATTCATAGTCAACTGCTTCACCCATCAATATCTTCCTCTCCCTATCAAGAGCATTTCAATATGGCTAAGATAGATACATTTAAAGGAAATACAGACATGTAGGAGCATATCACTAGATTTTTGAAGTACTGCTTTTGCATTCAGGAAAATGATGTCTTACTTTTGATGATAGTTTTGCTTATCCTCTCTGATCCTGGCATAGAATGGTACAACCAACTCCCAAAGTATAGCATCTACAATTTTGAGTAGTTTTTAGATGCATTCTTGGAGCACTTTGCAAAATGTGGCTTTAACTAACCTCAAAGGGTTAAAATAGTTTGATTATGAGTCAATCAAAAACTATGGCAATAGGTGGTGAAGATGCCATACTTACTCCCCATGACGAAGCTAACTCAAATGTTTTCTAAGAGCTTCTTGAAGCTGATTTACTTATTGCTACAACTCCAAGAATACCTAAATCTTGAATATGCTCTAGCACAGGCTATAATAATCAAAGACATTATAATTCAAGAGGATGAAATTGTGAAACCTTGCAAGAAGAAATTGACTAATAACACCAAGAACAATACAATGCAACCAAATCTAACATCAGTTAAACAAGTTGCTATCAATATTCTAGGGCCTATGCAACCAATGTTGCCTTAGAATCCTAACTATCAAACCACACCTAAAAATTATAACAAGGACAATCAAACAAACCAAGGGCAAAACCAACAATGTCACCCTATAATTTATGCCCATTGTTGAGTCCATGGACTCTTTATTTTAGCGCCTCTATGCAAATAAAGCCATTAGTCTACCTGAAAGTCAACCTATTAATCCAAATATACCAAATCCCAGAGGATATCATGAAGACTTGTACTGCAAGTACCATAGGAAAAATGGGCATGACGTACAAATGTGCTACATGTCCAAACACCTAGTACATGATATGATTGATAGGAATGATCTTTAGGTTGATAACCCTATTACGCAAAACAATCAATAAATGGATATTTTAAAGATCCATTGCCTACCCATGAGAAATAGGCAAAGCTAGTACAATAAGTGAATGAGCTCCATTTGGCATCCCCTAAACAAAGTTTCATTAGCATGGTCAACATTATGATGTGGTATAAGTGTTACCCAAGTCTAGTCACACCACCTATGGCTTCAAGCGACATTCCTTCAATGTCTCAATATTTATCACATTTAGTAAAAAACCTTCCACATCGGTCTATGGTCATGATAAAGAGCAAGCTTACTCAGAGGCTACAAACAACATCAAATTATTTAGAAATCTCCATCTCATCGAGAAGCTCTAATGGCTATCCTAAATTTTATTGAGCTACATCTCCAGTAGTCTAAATCCTTTAATAATTTTGTGGGGCATGTTCGACAATGTACAAAACCAGTTATCACCTTTCGTTAGGATAAACTCAATCTAGTACCAAATGACATGGTGGATTCTCCCTTGCACATCATCGTATGTGTAAATGGAATACCGTATAATATATTTCTGATTGATACTATTTCCTCTAGCAACATCATCACCACAACTACTCTCAAACATTTAGGGCTTCTAGCATCCCATATTGTTGCATCCACCTACATCCTTCAAGCATTTAATGATGCTATATGCTCAATAGTTGGCACCATAGTCTTACCCGTTCAAGTTGGACAAAATACCATACTAACATTGTGCCACATCTTGGAGGGTGAAATGGTCTATAATATATTACTGGATAGACCTTGTATTAGGGATATGAAGTATGTACCATACATCACTCACCAATGTTTGAAGTACACATATGAAATGTAAGTACATGTTGTATCTGTAGTCCTTGAGCCCTTAAAATACTACAACTTGGTGCATCAAATCCTTGAGTTGAACTTACCATCAACCCATCTAGATTTGCAATTGAATATATCCAACCAAGGTCTGACTCCTTCACCGTCACCTTCCATTAATCCATCACCATATTCTGACATACCATCCTAATTATCAACACACCCAAATATACCTTTACATTAATCAAATCCTTCATAGAGAAATATAGGAAAATGCCTATTGATGATATTTGTCCAACCATATCCACCATCTCCACAGAAGAGATTCCTAGTACAATAGACAAGGAACCACCTTGTGAGGCAAACATCGAATCAACTCAAGTATCGCTCCCCTCTCCTCCTTCTCCACCACCACAAGTTATAGTTCATCTAGCTACCACTAGTTTAGGAGAATACCTGGTTAGTAACATTAAAAAAACTCCTACCATTGAGATAGTGTAAAACATAGGTTGATATCATCTTCCCATAGGTACTATCGTGCCCCTAGGCTTACCCATGAATAAAATGAAATTCATTTATACGGGTCTCGACTATGGCATAGAAAACTATTAGCAATAGGAAGAGGATGAAGAGCCCTTTTTTGAGGATATTAACTACATGTCCAATATCGACTTCACCATGAGATATCTTCATATCTACAACTTGCATGGCTATGGTTTGGGCATGTATGAGCAAGGCACTCACATTCCTTACTAGCAGCAATATCAAATGCTATATGATAAGTTTGATTTGGGATACAACAAGCCTATGCCTCTTGAGGTCCTCACTAATAGTTTAGAGAGCATGAGCCTAAAATATAAGGATGAGCTTACACGTGATCCCTACGCCAACTATAATCAAGTCTATTCACTAGGGGATTACTTCTTTGCAGCCAGGAGAGATCAAGAGATATCTCGTAATGTTACCCAATCCTATAAAAAATGTGAAATTTCACATACCCTTCCACATGATAGTGAGGAAGAAGATCAAGGTTCTCCATATGAATAGACATCTTATGATGAGTCATATTACAAAGTTGCATCTATCGACTCTTCTAGTTTGGTTTTTGAATATGCATGAATTGTCCCATTGGATTATGAACACAAGGGATATCTATGTATTTTCCCATTAAAACAACCTATCTAATGATAGTTTCTACCCGAAGAAGAACAAGTACACCCACAACCATATCAACCACCTTCGATCATTTCGCTTTCACCACAATCACCTCCATAAGTCCTACGACAACCTGATGTCAATAGACCCCCTCAGCCACCTAAAGGATATCATTTGTCCATCAACATGATTTCCATAGAACTTTTTATGCTCTTGCAAGATTCGAATGACCCATCAAAGCTATTGCACCTCAAATTGAGGTTAATTGAATTTGATTAGATAGATTCTCCCCTATCTCCTTCTAAGTATTGGTTTTTTAATGATATGTTACAACCATTTAAAAACTCTCCAAGGTCTACTCAAGATGTTTTCATGCTGAGGTTGACCCAATGTTTTTAATCAATGACATAAACCCAGTTGATGACATCCATCTGATACCTACTCCCCACTAGTTGGAAGAGGGGTTGCATATATTAATTGAGCCAATAATTGATAAAGATATCATCTCAGATTCTAAGAATCCTCAATTTATCAAGTTAGAGGAAATCTTATCCCCATTGAGCAAGCCTATTACACAACCCTTCTCAAATAAAATAAGGAATCTTTTGCATGGTCATACGAAGACATGCCAAGAATAGATCCACCACCTCTCAGTTGCCATCCAAATTCCTCTACAACCATCCAGTCATCACATACACCATTTTTCACAATATATATTGCGTAGGCTAGATAATATTGAGTTATAAGTGAGTCACCAATACAATGATTTAAAACACATCTTAAATCGACTCACAAGCATCTAGTTACAATTGAGTCATGAAAAAACTCAACCCCTTGATTGTTAGGACTAACCCCCTCCTATGCAGTCCACTTTAAAGTATCAATAGAACTTGGGGTAGATCCAACAATACCATCAACCTCACATATTTACTCATTTTTCAAAACCCTTAGCATCAATATTCAATCGATTATATGAGGCACAAAAAATTAATATTTCGAAGATCTATTCGTTGAAAACTAATAAGCATATATCAAATTCGCATATGCAAAACCTATATTGTATTTACCATCGACAAAGAGGTCATGACATATAGAATTATCATCACTTTAGATATTTAGTACAATATATGATCGAGAGGCAAGAAATTTAGATAGGAGTCTTCCAAGACCCCTTGATTACACATGAGGTAAACACAACACCTGCCTATCAAGTCGAATAACCTAATCAGTTGTACATTAATATACCTCCCCAAGAGTTTATGGGAATTATTATTGTAACAGAGAAACAAGAATATAAAAATCAATCTACACAACCTGTGGTATCATCCAATGTTTTAGCTTCACTCATCTCATCTCAGCGGGACATTGGCATTGCACAAAATTACACATCATAGCAGGGGGGTTGATTTCTACTACTCCCCCTAGCCAATCCAATCATAATGCATCAAACACAATGCACATTTGGGGCACACAAGGTATCAGACCTTCCTCCTAAAATCACAAAGTAATCAAAGTTACAAAAATACCCAAGGGAACCTATAAACCCATTGGTCACCCTAAAATGCTCTAGAGGTGTCTATGAACTCTTTGGTCAAACCAAAATGCTCCAGAGGTGTCTATGAACCCTTTGGTCAATCCAAAATGCTCCAAATGTGCAAATAAACCCTTTGGTCACCCCAAAATGCTCCAAAGGTTTATACAAACCCTTTGGTCACCCCAAAATGATCCAAAGATATCTGTAAACCCTTTGGTCATCAAAAAATCCTGAAAGGTATCCATAAACTCTTTGGTCACCCAAAAATCCCCAAAGGTATCCATAAACTCTTTGGTCACCCAAAATGTCCCAATGGCATCCAGTAAGCTCGTTGGTCAATTGTATATACATATATCAATAAAAATCCAAAAACATCATTAAAACAACAAAATTATATCATATTTCACACCACTGTATTATACAATCAATTGTATTAGGTATACTCATTATTTCACATTGCATTTTAGAGTTGATTATACATGTCTAGCACAAAGTTTGTATACAATTCATCCTTCAAAACCAACTCTATCAAAAGTCATCATTAACACCTGTCTATATTACAAATACCATATACATTTGTAACTTTTCATAGTTGTGTTTGCTTCCCTTCACCTAGCTATTTATTAGAAGGTGTCTTTAGTATTTTTGGTCACTCAACCATCTCTAGTTTTATTTTTAGATTTTGTAGAAATATATCCTAATTTTTAGAAGGTAGAGTCCTGCTTTGATTGTACCTTGTATATATCAAAATCCTAACATAATTTTCACATTAAATCCAATTTTTGTACAAGGAAAGATGAAACCTACAAAGTGGTCTAGGTTACCTTAAGTAAAAAGTTTACCTTGCTCATTATCCTATATAAATGGTTCAAAAATGCTGAGAATTGAAAAGTAACAAGCTCCTCCCTACCCAAAATCCTTAAAATAAATAGTGGTTTGCACCACTATACAAAAAAAAGTAAAAAGCAAAATAAAAAGTGTTTATCACCACTCCAAAATTCCTTGAAACAATTCAAAAATAAAATAAAAGAAGAGAGTAATGAACTTGAATTCCTAGAATTCTCAGTATTTGATAAACCATGAGGTGATCCTCATTACAGGTTAGGTGGAATCAATTCTACCTAGAAATTGTGGTATCCTTACGCATGATGATATGTTTGTCATATTAGTATCCTGCTTTAGTATAGATCAATGTTCGCATACAGATGAGCTAGCTTATGGTAGCCCATACTACCCAGTGGTATAATCCAACTACGTACAAAATTGAAGACCATGATCCACATAGGGTGATCTTCAATACAAATGAGCTTCATCAATACTATTTGGCACTAGGGTAACTTTATGTGCTATCATAACAATGAACTCACATGCACACATAGGGATATTGAGTATGTTGGTCATCCTAGCAAATTCATATCTTGACAAAAATTCTTGCATGGTTAGTATATAATTTTTTATTAGTCGACTATGGTGTTTGAGTCTCATGAAAACCTCAAATTCATTCTATAACATATTACTATTCATTCCATTCCATACCATTTTATCACATTTTATTAGTTTATCTTTTCATAAATCCATCACATAGTCTCATGACAACAGTACAAAATAAATTGATGAATTCTATATAGTCTGTGATGTCAACATAAGGTGTCAAATAGTATCCATAGTTCATCATATATATCAATAACTCATCCATATAATTATGCATATAGAAATATCCATAGCATTGAATATCATCTTACAACACATGCATCCATCAAAGTGTTAGTAAAATAAAACATAATCATTGCATACATCCAATAAAGCAATAAGGCAACACATGATGACAATAATAAAAAATCATATATATATATATATTTGTGTGTGTGTGTGTATGTATGTATGGAGTAAATAGATACATCATCATCCAAAATTACCCGTAGGCTACAATAAAGTGGGTCCTCAAACATCACACCCCCAACGTCCAAAAAGATCCATAGAGTCCCAAAAGCCATGGTCACACAAGACTGGTACCATGACTCTCACCCACACCCTTGGAAATTGTTCATTGACAAATCCCAAATATGCTACCCTCTACCTTATTTATCCTTCATGTGGAGCTAGGATCCCCAATCCTCATAGATGACTACCCTATACCACTTTGCCTACTCTACTAGGACCCAATCATAGAAAGATGAGCTGGTAAGTACCCCATAAAGTGGACTATCTCATCCTCTAAATCTTGGGTGTATGATAGATCCTCTTGATGATGAGATTTCAAGTACCCCAATAAGACCTGGAGTTGTATCACCTCCTCTTATATCCTATCTACCTCATCACCACTATATTCTGCCTAGCTTGAGCTCCCTATTCTAACATGTTACTAAATTATGGCTAGATCTACCACTTGCTCTACAAGATTAGACTCATACCTCTTAATAACTATTTCCTTCCATTCAATCTCTACATGTGCATTCTATACCCGTGCATATAGGAGAGCCCTCTCCTTTGTGTACTCCCTCTGATCATGTCTCTCCTTGATCAACTCTCCCTACACCTTGACGATGGTGGCATCTCGTACTATCAACTATACCTGCAATAATTGCTCCTTCCAATAATACTCATCATAGTCCACCTACTAGCCCTCTATATCCATATTATTCATCCACTCATCATCTATCTGGTGATGCACATATCACTCCCCTGAGTCTGCATCCTCATCAGGTCACTCTCCCAAGCTTAGCTTCTCCTTAGTTGGAACCTCATCTAGGGCCTCCCTATGAGCCTCCTCTACTCCTGTAGCCATGTCACCCCCTAGTGGTACATACCCCCACCATCGATGCATAACCCACCAGGTGTTATACTCTGTTGTGGTCCTAGCATCATCCCCCTTAGTGGTAGCCTCTATAGGATCTGCCTCATCCCAAAAATCCTCCATTGTAGGCCAAGTTAATTTCCTCTTATTTCCATAGTATCAGTAGATCATTGGCTCACTAGATAACCCTTGGTGTAGCCCAAACTATTGTAGCACTCGAGCATATGGAAAGTACTCTCACTTGATCCCGTGTTGACCAACTAGCCACCTCCATTACCATACCCATTGAAGTTATGCCTTATACTTGTGCCATACTAGATAGTCCCTATAGAGTCTCTAGATAATGGCATCTACCCTGAGTCATGCAAATAATTTGCATAGTGCTCAACCAAACCTGCATCAGGATGACTTTGATCCCTCTCTTGATCCCGTTGCCATAGGATCCCATATATTATCTTCCTATCCATGATTTGTACCCACATAATTAAATTGGTTGACCATATCACCTTGGGAGAGCCACATATTATGTAGTCATACCACCCTAGGATGACCACCAAAAAAACATTAAAAAAAGCACCTGTAGACACCAAAACAGCACCAATCCGATTATGTGATTGCAAACACTGATCACTTTGACACACATAGCCCCCAGGGCAGCCCTTAGAGGTTAAACAGTGGTCCTAACCACTCTTACAACAATTTTGGAAGGTCAGAAAGCAATTTGGCACCTTCAGACACTCTGCTCCAAATCCGTCCCACCCTAGGATGAATTCAAAATGGGATTCGCCCCACACAAGGATGAATTTTGAATTCGTTCCTGGGTAGGGCAAATTCCAAGTTCAACGGGAAAAAAGAAAAATCGTGACAAGTGGTAGCTAAGGATATTCCATTAATGCCTCCTACCTTGCATGCACGTGTAGGTGAGTAGGGTGAACGTTATAGGACTGTCACAAAGGCAGTCATGGAAGCCTAAGTCAGGGAGGACTTTCCTCCCTCATGGGAAGGCATGACTGCCACATGGTGCCCATGCATGCCCATCCAAAGAGACCCCTTGGGTCTATAAAATGGTGAAATTTCTCACCCAAAAGGAGAATGTTGGAAGCATTTTTAAGCAACAAAGTGCTGCCAAATTAATACCACGCTTTACCTTTGATTCACCTCTTCCACATCCTTGATCTCTTTCGCAAGGGAGGTCATTAGGTGGTTATTGGAAGTGTGAATATGGATCCAAAAATTGACACATGACCACATCGATCTACCAATTTTCCAACAACACATTACAACATATTTTGGGCCCATCCCAAGTGGGTTGGTGCCAAAATCAGGTTCCAACGGTGGGCGGCCCACCCGGGCGCCCCTCACTACTGCGAGCCTAATATTATTTTTTAAGAATGATTGGGAATTCATGGCAGATTTTTCTTTTTGTCATTTTTTTATTTTGCATTCCATCTTATGTTGCTTAAATAGCTTGTAATTTCGATTTCATAATTCTTTGTTCAAATCTTATCATGTTTTATCGCTTTTGTTGTCCTCACTAACTTGTAGGTAGCAGCATCAAATTCCCATTGATGGAGGCCAAATTGAGGAAATCTGACCATCTGGGTCTTCCCAAAATGCCTCCAATTAGCTAACCCTCAAGTTTGCAGGTCTTTTGGAGCTCCCTAGATGCGACATTTGTGGCAGTATCACTTTGGTGCTTTGTCGCAGGTGAATTCGTCCTACCCCGAAAAGAATTACAGTAGAATCCGTCATGCCCAGGAGCGAATTCAAATCGAGGAGGAATTTCCTGATTGTTCCTCTTGCAATTCATTCTTGGTGATTTTTCTATTTCTTTTCCAAGTTTTCATGTCATTTGGATAAGTTTTAGTTACAGTTTAATTCATTTTCTCATCCGCTTATTGTAGGTTTGAGGATCGCATGCTTTGTCTTATTTGCAGGTGCTACTAATAATTTTGTTGTTTCTTTGAATGCATGAGGAGTAGCAAGGATCAAATATTCATTCACACCAGGGGCGACAACACTTTGGACCGCCCATTTTGCATGTGGGCACACGGAAGGAGGATCACTAGTCACTATTGTGACAAAAACATGTCAATGCTCCTAGCCCCTGAAAACGCGGGAGACGTGTTTGTAACCGATATTGAGAGAGTATAAATAAAAAGGTCTATGCTTTCTATACTTCTTTCATTTTGTCTCAATTCGTCTCTTTTTCCTATTTCATGCATTTCAAATTTCTAGGATTAAAGCGTTACATTTCGTTTTGCATTGCATAGCTTTAGTGTTTCTTTTCAACTTCTAGAATCTCGTGTTTTTAGTGGTGATCACGGTGGGACTCTGTCCCCTAATTTTTGAGATCAAGAAACTGATCAAAATTTATGTTTTCTTGCTTACAGGCACCATTTTTCGTGTTGAGAAAGAAGGATTGTCATTGTTGTCAACACAGGCAGTCAGATCCAAGGATGCAGTGGATAACAGACTTGAAATGGGTTTTTCTTAAAACCCAAGTTAGCTCTTCGTTTTGTTGAAAAAGGTGCTCCGATGATGAAGATATTTAATTTTAAATATTCAGTTTAAATTTTATTTATTTATTTAAAATTTAAATTAATATTTTAAAATTAAATTAAAGTTGTTCACCGGCTTGTTTTCAAAGCCGACGTTGCTAGGGTTTTGCAATGGATCAATTAGGGTTTCCTGCTGACAAAGCAAGGTTAAGCAACCAAAAAATTCTAGGGTTTCATGTTTGAGAATGTTTTGATGGGATATTCTCTTCTATAAAAATGTGGGACTGTTGTAAGGTTGATGTGTGAGCATGATGTGATATATGTGTATGAAGTTCGGGTGTAGCAGTGTGAGTGGTGCGAAGAGAAGATAAGAACGCGGTATGCAGAAGTCATGTTCCGAGTGTGAAATGATAGTGTGCTGGCTGTAGAAGTGATATTTCTATGAAGTTGTAGCAGAGAATGCGGAGAGATATAGAGGAGTGGTTGAAAAAGTGTGAATCATTTTTCACGAGCAACGATCGAATGCCGACAAGCGACGAGATCGCGAGAAAAAAGCGGATCGTGATAATTGAGGTGAAAGTTTACATTCCGCAATTTTTATTATTATCTTCAAGTTGTAGCTTGAAAAAGGGGTTGGTGCCTCTTTCCAGGTTGGTGCTGGAAAAATTGGAGTTGGTGCTCCATTACGTTGTAGCCAGATAAAACTTAGGGGTTGGTGCCTCTTACCAGTTGGTGCTGGTGAATGATTATGTAAAGTTGGAGCTTTGCATTTGACTGGATTTGGATGGTAGTCCAAGCAGTCCTTTTTGAGGAGTAGCCACATCAGTGAACCTTGTTAAAATGTAGTGTTATGTGTGATGCTCTTAGTACTTTTATTATTTCTGTTTTAATCTGCTGCTATTTATTTAAAAGTCTAAATTGCTTTTAAGTTTTTAAAGAACACACTGATTCACCCCCCCTCTCAGTGTCATTGTGATTATAACAATTGGTATCAGAGCCATGTACCTGAAGAGGCTTAAACAACTAATGTGATCTTAGAATTTACACAATGGCAAGTGGTGAAGGATTCTCTTCGAACAAAGTGCCAATGTTTGATGGGACAAACTATGCATTCTTGAAAATTAGAATGCAGACTTATCTCAGTGTGTTGGGCTTTGACATCTGGGGTGCGGTAGTCAATGGTTACAAAGCTCCTACCACCGCTCCAACAGACACTGCAGGTAAAAAGGCATTTGAATATGATTCAAAAGTAAGAAATGCTATTATGTGTGGACTAATTGACAGTGAGCTAGTCAAAGTCATAAGTTGTGAATCAACAAAAGAGATCTGGGATAAACTAGAGAAAATTCATGAAGGAGATGACAGGATCAAGGAGGCTAAACTTCAAGCACACCGAGCTCAATACGAATCTTTAAAGATGGAAAATGATGAGAACATAGAGACTTTCATGCAAAGAGTCAATGGGATCACAAATTCAATCAGAGGTCTTGGCGAAGAATTAACCGATGTTGCTATTGTGAAAAAGGTATTGAGATCACTTCCTCCTAGATTTGATTCTAAAGTCTCTACCATAGAAGAAACCAAAGACTTAAATCATTTTAGTATGGATGAGATGCATGGGTCCTTGACTACTTTTGAAATGAGAATAGGAAAGTCTAATCCCACAGATAGAGAAGCGGCCTTCAA
Organism: Wollemia nobilis; assembly: GCA_028583015.1. Taxonomy (NCBI): domain Eukaryota; kingdom Viridiplantae; phylum Streptophyta; class Pinopsida; order Araucariales; family Araucariaceae; genus Wollemia; species Wollemia nobilis. The sequence continues at coordinate 148,892 of JAQPPZ010000463.1, read as the reverse complement.
AGCTCAAAAAGGCAAAAGCACAAAACATGAATCTGAAGAAGAAAATGATTCAGATATAATGGAAGCAAATTTTGTAAGAAAGCTGAAGAAAGGAAAATGAAAATACAAAGGAATGCTACCTCTTAAATGTTTCAGATGTGGAGGCATTGGACACTTTGCTACCAAATGTCCTTTCAATGACAAAAACAAAGGTGAAGAAACTAAGCATCAAGAAAGAGGAGAATGGAGGAAGAAATCAAATTTCAAAAAAGGTAAGTTTAATAAGAAAAGCTTTATCTCCCAAAATGTAGAATCTTCAGAGGACAGTTCCAGTGAAGACTCTGAAAAAGGAATAGGTGAGGCTCTTTTTATGGCATTTGAAATAGACGAATCAGAGAACATAGAGGGGATGAACTCTGAAGTTGAATAAGTTGAGGCTGAAGTTGATTTAGAGGGTGAGCTAGTGTTTGCTCTTACGGAATGGGAATCGAAGAAAAAGAAGAATGAAAAACTGACAAGGAAACTTAAGGATGCAAACGACATTATTGCCAGTTTAAAAACATAGACTGAAGAATACAAGAAAATGTCTGAAGATCTGGAAATACAGGTTTCTATGAAGATAGACCACTATTGCAAATTGGAAGAAGAAAATGTGAGTCTCCGAATACAAATACAAGATCTCGATCGAAAAATCAAATGTCATCTAAAACGTGAAGAAAGCTCGATGAAACTGGACAAAATTCTGAGCGATCAAAGATCCACAGGCATCAAATTTGGTCTCGGATTTACTAAAGGAGAATCATCAACTGAACCAAAAACAAGCAATGTTGAAAGTGAAAAGAACAAAGACAAGAAACAGGTTGTGGAAAGTAAAACGAATTAGGCAAAAGAAAGATATAATGCCAGACCTGAAATGACAGTTGACAATGATGGCTTTACTAAGCTCACACATCAAAAGAATAGAAGATCCAAGGCTCCAGCAACAACCTGGCCAAGACCATCTTTTAGGTTTACTCATTATTTCTATGGTTTTTGTTTTAAATGTAATAATTATGGGCATAAAATTGCTGACTGCAAATACAATATAGGTCCAAGAAGTTTCACTAGTAGAAATGTGTTTGCTCCTTTAATGAATTATGCGAGTAGAGTGCTTTAAGTGTCACAACTTTGGGCATATTGCCAGAAATTGCCGTAGTATGTCCATTTTCATTTCAACCTAGAAAAGAAGAACTCAACCATATAAGGCAAAACACAATAGTAGTTCTTCTGAAGGATATATGCAAAATTTTGAAAAGGTAAAATCTCAGCTAGAACCCAACAACATAGTTAAGACAGAATGGAAACAAAAGAAACAGATCAAGAAAGAACAGGAATCCTTAATAGTGCAGACTGCTTTTAGAGCTCAGAATAAATATGTACCGTGGATTCTTGATAGTGGCTGCTCAAGTCATATGACAGGTGATAGATATAAATTTGAAAATCTTCAGAAATATGAGGGTGGTTCTGTGAAGTTCGGCAATAATGATGGAGCCAAAATAATAGGTAAAGGATCGGTCAAAATAAGTGAAGGGAAAATCAAGTCAGAAGAAGTTCTATATGTGGATGGTCCGAAACATAACCTGTTAAGTGTGAGTCAGATCTGTGACAAAGGACATGAAGTGGTGTTCAAGAAGCAGGGTTGTGAAGTCAGAAAAACAAAGAACGAGAAATTAATAGCAACCGGCTCAAGGACGTCTGGAAATATGTACACACTATCAGAATTTTTAGAAGGTATGTGTTTCATGGGACAAGAAGAAGAGAACTGGTTGTGGCATAAGAGGCTTGGACACATAAGTTTTGATAATATGGTAAGAGTTAGTGCTAAACAAGCAGTGAGAGATATTCCAATCATTAAAAAACCTACAAATAGTATGTGTGCTTCATGTCAGAAGGGTAAACAGACCAGAGTTTCATTTAAAACAAAAGAACATCACACTAGCAGGCCTTTGGAACTTATTCACACAGACTTATGTGGACCCATGAGGACTCAAAGCATAAACGGTGACAAGTACTTTATGTTGTGCATTGATGATTTTTCCAGAATGACTTGGATATTCTTCTTAAAAGATAAATCAGAAGCCTTTGAAATGTTCAGAACTTTTAGACAGTTGGTAGAGAATGAAATAGGGAAAAGGATTAAATGCTTGCGGTCAGACAGAGGAGGAGAATTTATTTCAAATGAATTTTTAGAATACTGTGAAAAATATGGCATCAGGAGACAATATTCAGCAGCCAGAACTCCTCAGCAGAATGGTGTAGCAGAGAGGAAGAACAGAACAATTCAAGAAATGGCATGCACCATGCTGGCAGAAAGTAAAATAGCAGATAGATTCTGGAAAGAAGCAGTTCACACAACAATATACATTCAGAACAGGTATATGTTAAGAACTCATGAATGCAAAACTCCGTATGAGCTGTGGTTTGGTAGGAAAGCAACGACAAAACATCTCAAAGTATTTGGCTGCAAGTGCTACATCAGAAAAACATATGACAATCTTGGAAAGTTTGAAGATAGAGGAGATGAAGGTGTGTTTGTTGGTTATTCTCCACACAGCAAAGCTTACAAATGCTACAACAAGAGACTCAAGAAAATTGTGGACAGTGCAGACGTTAAATTCGATGAAGGGAGGAAACAAATAGTTAATTTTCAAGAAAACTATCCAATATACGAAGAAGTCATTGAAGGAGATGAAGTACATGACATAGAAAATACAGATACGGCTGATGCAGATAACTTATCGGATGACTCAGAGGTACAAGAAAATAGAAAATTTAGAATGGGCAATTGGCAGAAAAATCATCCTAGAAACCAAATAATTGGAGATCCCACAGCTGGCATTCAGACAAGAAAGAAAGTAATAAGTAATTACTCTCTTTTATCCAGCATTGAGCCCAAAAACATAGATGAAGCAAGCAAAGATGACATTTGGATGAAGGCAATAAATGAAGAGTTAGATCATATTGAAAAGAACAGAACTTGGGAGTTAGTACCTAGACCTGCAAACAAGAATGTAATCGGCACTAAATGGATATTTTGCAACAAGTTAAATGAAAACGGTCAGGTCATTAGAAATAAAGCAAGACCGGTTTGCAAAGGCTATGCACAGGTTGAAGGGATTGACTTTGAAGAGACTTTCACACCAGTAGCTATATTAGAAGCTATTAGGATGTTTTTGGCACTAGCAGTTTACAAGAACTTCAGAGTTTATCAGATGGATGTTAAATCTGCATTTTTAAATGGGAAACTTGAAGAAGAAGTCTATATTGAACAACCAGATGGCTTTCAAATCAGTGAAGATCCTAACCTTGTCTGCAGATTAAAGAAGGCACTGTATGGATTAAAACAAGCACCACGGGCATGGTATGCTAGGCTAGATAATTATCTCTCTCAACAGGGATTCAAGAAAGGTTTAGTGGACAACAATACGTATGTGAAAACAGAAGATGGGCATCTCATTGTTCTTGTTGTCTATGTGGATGACATCATATTTGGTAGCAACAAAGATGAATCTTGTAAAGACCTAGCAAAAAAGATGCGAGAATGAATTTGAAATGTCAATGATTGGTGAAGCTGTCTTATTTTTTGGGACTACAGGTTAATCAGAATGAGAAAGGTATATTCATTTCCCAAATCAAATATGTGAAAGAGATGTTAAAGAAGTTCACTATGGAGGATAGTAAGCCAGTCAGTACTCCCATGAAAATAGGCTGTAAGTTAAGTAAAGAAGACAAATCTCCACCTGTAGATCAAACCATGTATAGATCAATGATAGGAAGCTTACTATATTTAACTGCAACCAGACCTGATATTTTGTAGGCAGTGTGCATGGTAGCCAGATTTCGAGCCCAGTCCCAAAGAGACTCATGTAATAACCAGTTAAAAGGATTTTTTGGTATCTCAAAGGCACCATGGAGTATGGATTGTGGTATCCAAGAGGCAAATATTTCACTCTTATATCATATTCAGATGCAGATTGGGCTGGATGTGTTGATGACAGGAAGAGTACCAGTGGAGGAGCATTCTATTTGGGGGACAGATTGGTTGCATGGCACAGTAAGAAGCAAGAGTCAGTGTCTTTATCTACATCCGAGGCAAAGTATATTGCAGCAGCAACATGTTGCACACAAGTTTTGTGGATGAAACAGACCTTGAAAGATCTTGGTATTAATTTTAGTGAAACAATATCAGTAAAGTGTGACAACACCAGTGCAATCAACATTTCTAAGAATCCAGTAATACACTCACAAACAAAGCATATTGCTATAAGGTATCATTTCTTGAAAGACAAAGTTGCAGAAGGAGAAGTCAGATTGGACTATGTCCCAAATACAGAATAGGTAGCAGACATTTTTACAAAACCTTTGCCCGAGGAAGTATTTGAGTATCTTCGAAGCAAATTAGGAGTAGTCACACTTCCTAAGAAGTGACTAGCTACAGGGATCACCTTCTCAGGGGGAGCACTTGAGTGTTTGAGGATGGACTCAGGGGAAGTCAAATTGTGCTTGAGAAGTGTGAGGATGGACTCAGGGGGAGTCAAACTGTTCCTAAGAAGTGTGAGGATGGACTCAGGGGGAGTCAAACTGTGCCTGAGAAGATTGAGGATGGACACAGAGAGAGTCTGCAGTAGCCCTTTGGTATTATTGACAAAGGGGGAGAAGAGTTACAAAAATGTATACAGGTGTTGCCAACAATTCCAAAGGGGGAGATTGTTGAGCAAGAAGGATTGTCATTGTTGTCAACACAGGCAGTCAGATCCAAGGATGTAGTGGATAACAGAATTGAAATGGGTTTTTCTTAAAACCCAAGTTAGCTCTTCGTTTTTTTGAAAAAGGTGCTCCGATGATGAAGATATTTAATTTTAAATATCCAGTTTAAATTTTATTCATTTATTTAAAATTTAAATTAATATTTAAAATTAAATTAAAGTTGTTCACCGGCTTGTTTTCAAAGCCGACGTTGCTAGGGTTTTGCAACGGATCAATTAGGGTTTCCTGCTGACAAAGCAAGGTTAAGCAACCAAAAAATTCTAGGGTTTCATGTTGACCTAATTAGGGTTGCAGCCGACGTGTTTGAGAATGTTTTGATGGGATATTCTCTTCTATAAAAATGCGGGACTGTTGCAAGGTTGATGTGTGAGCGTGATGTGATATATGTGTATGAAGTTCGGGTGCAGCAGTGTGAGTGGTGCGAAGAGAAGATAAGAACACGGTATGCAGAAGTCGTGTTCCGAGTGTGAAATGACAGTGTGCTGGCTGTAGAAGTGATATTTCTATGAAGTTGCAGCAGAGAATGCGGAGAGATATAGAGGAGTGGTTGAAAAAGTGTGAATCATTTTTCACAGTAGCAGTCAAATGCCGACAAGCAGCAGATCGTAGAAAAATAGCAGATCGTGATAATTGAGGTGAAAGTTTACATTTTGTAATTTTTATTATTATCTTTAAGTTGTAGCTTGAAAAAGGGGTTGGTGCCTCTTTCCAGTTGGTGCTCCATTCTGTTGTAGCAGATAAAACTTAGGGGTTGGTGCCTCTTACCAGTTGGTGCTGGTGAATGATTATGTAAAGTTGGAGCTTTGCATTTGATTGGATTTGGATGGTAGTCCAAGCAGTCCTTTTTGAGGAGTAGCCACATCGGTGAACCTCGTTAAAATGTCGTGTTATGTGTGATGCTCTTAGTACTTTTATTATTTCTATTTTAATCTATTGTTGTTTATTTAAAAGTCTAAATTGCTTTTAAGTTTTTAAAGAACACACTGATTCACCCCCCCTCAGTGTCATTGTGATTATAACATTTCGAACTCTGACTGTTGTTTGTTCCAGCCTATGGCAAACACAGTACTGGAATTCGTCTGACCCTGAGATGAATTCTAATTTGTCTCAGCCTGGGACGAATTCTGTTCTAGTATTCGTCTCACCCAGAGATGAATTTTTTTCTGTGTAGTTTCAGAGCCGAGAGTCAAAAATAGCTGATTTGGGTGGAAAAGAGGTAACAGTTTTTAAGAGTTCCTGTCATTTTCTTGTCTCTGTTTTCATTTTTCTATCCATTCTTGCTTGCTTAGGTAAGGATGTTGTTGCTTGTTTCAATTCCATTAAAATGAACCCCACACACATCGCATGGTAAAATTAAACCAAGGATTTGGTCGTAAAACCCCAGCCCTTGATCAAGACCAATGGTGGATTTCATCACCACCTTGGCTTGATTTTGCATCCACTACCCCGATTGTCACTATTGCAAGAAGTAAATCCTGACGAAAGCTGACCGAGTGTCGTTGGGGTGATTCCCAACACGCGAGGATAAGTCTTCTATGGTAGGTGTCATAAACAAGACAATCCCCCTTTTGTACCGCCTATGTTCCACGTACCATCTACTCTCACATACCTATAGTTTCCCTCTCGTAAGGGCATGTATATAGAGAGGTTGGTATATCAGCCTGGCAATGGTATATCAAAGGGGTGACCATTTATGGGAGTCATAAGAGCCTTCATACTGCATTTAAATGTTCTTCAAAAAGTTTTCAAAAACAAACATTAAAACACACGAAACCAGATTTAGGGCACACTTTTAATCTTTAAAAGAGATAATCATCGCTTGCATGTGTGTGATGAAGCGCTAGAATTGCAGGGGGTCCATAAGGGGGGCCAACATGACTATGTCATCCCTCCATTGTTAGCAACTACTGATCAAATCCAGAGCGCATGACTCTTTAGGCAGGGCGATCCAACTCCATCTATCCCTTTTTCACTTATGAAAGAGAGCATGAGGAAGACCCATAACTTCCTCAAGAGCAATATATAGTGCAGGGGCAATACACCTCTACACCTACTATCTATTAGGACCACTCACTAAGGCTAAAGCCCCGATGGAATGTTGCTACCCCCAATAGAGGGAGGCAGCCTATAGAGATCTCGGATCACCACGATCGAGATAGATATGTAGGAGAGGCATCTAGCCATTCTAGACATGAGACGGTGGGACCAACTATCTTAGAATTTGCCTAACATGTTGCCCGCCGAGTGCAACTCACGTAACTTGAGCTAGAGTGACTACAGTTAGAGGAATTGTACCACAGTAACAAAGAGAGCCTTCAATTCCAAAAGGATGAGTTGTTCCAACACACTATGCAGGAGAGGACTCCAACCCCTCACATGCATAAGACAAAACATTATGAGAGGCACAACCCCTGGGTGCGAGAGAAGTCTTCATGACCTTATCAAGAACCACCCTCGAAGCCTCCTAGACATGAGCGGGAGGCCATTCCTATAACCAATGATGGGCGCCTTCCTTAGGAACCCACTTAGGTTTATGGGCCACCCTTAGAAATTCATCAAGAAGCCTCTAAGGAATCAGAGCGAGAAGGATAGCAGGATGAAATGCCCTACAAACACATGGGGGGTGCTATCTAGCCACCCCTCCATAGGCCCCAAGTTCCTCAATATGAACCAACCAAAGACGAGGAGCTCAAATCCCCCGATACATGCAAAGCACTAGAGCACTTAGAGTCGGTAGAGACCAAGATTTTGGAGCTCCCAAGGCCCAACTTACATGAGGCTCCTCTCGAAGAGGATCAACCTTTGACCGTAGGGCTACCTGATGATGCAGTATTCCATGTCTCAGAATCACCATATTCGGATGAGCTGGACTCACTGGTCGAAGGTGAGGATAAAACAGAGATGGCCCACAACAATCACATGTGACAGCATCAAAACCCCATGGATATTGATGACGCACTTCAACAGCTAAACATAATGCCAGGGCATGAGTGGTGCATTAACCTAGCACAGTGGAACCAACTGTTGAATCCACCACTTTGGGCACATAGAGATCAACTTCCACCTAGAGACCCCATAGCAATATTAGTACCGAGGGTATACCCTGTCCTCCTATCCGTGCATAGGGCCGATCCATTCATGTCAATACCTCTAGAGCCAGATCCGGAGGACAAAGACCAAAAGTTGGGGGTACCTCTATCCCTTGAAGATCCATAGTCCAAACCAAAAATCTCCAAGGATTATTGCAATCGCTTGGTCAAAACCCAAAAAAACTCCAAGGATTCCCGCAATCACTTGGTCAACCCAAAAAACTCCAAGGATTCCTACAATCGCTTGGTCAACCCAAAAAGCTCCAAGGATTCCCGCAATTGCTTGGTCAACCCAAAAAGCTCCAAGGATTCCCATAATCACTTTGTCATCCCCAAAATGGCCCAAAGGTGTCCATGACCCCTTTGGTCAACCCAAAGCACTCCAACGGTGCCCATAAGTGATGCATGAGAATCCAACGAAATGTGGAAATTTTTTTTTTCCCTAAATTTTAGTGCATTTTGTCGAGGCCATAACTTCTCAACCGTAGCTCCGATTGATGTGAAATTTGACAGGGAGCTATTTGAGAGATTTTTAAACAAATACAACTCCTTTGAGTCCTATTTGCCATTTTAAAACCAGTTTTCAGGGCCAAATTCCATCATCTAGTGCCTCGAAATTAGATTTTAAAATTACTCACCTAATTTTTTATGCTTTTTGAGATGTTCAGAGGTTAATATCTCCTAATGTATTTAGATTTAAGACTTGAAAATTTATTTTTGGATTGTATATTATAATAGGGATGCACACCTCAATTTTGGACCCCATGTGACTCATTTTAATTTTTAGGTTTAATTGGCTATATAGCCACAAAATGAAGGTTTATTGATGGAGAGCCAAGATTGCTCAAACCAGTTCTCATTCAAAACTTGGAAAATATTACCTCACAAAGATAACACTTTGTTGCACAAAATCTCCAAGGATTATCGCAATCCTTTGGTCAAACCCAAAAGCTCGAAGGATTATCGCAATCGCTTGGTCATCCCAAAAAGATCCAAGGATTATCACAATCCTTTGGTCAAACCAAAAGCTCCAAGGATTATCGCAATCTCTTGGTCAACCCCAAAAGCTCCAAGGGTTATCGTAATCCCTTGGTCACCCCAAAAGCTCCAAGGATTATCACAATCGCTTGGTCATCCCAAAAAGCTCCAAGGATTATCGCAATCCTTTGGTCAAACCCAAAAGCTCCAAGGATTATCGTAATCACTTGGTCATCCCAAAAAGCTCCAAGGATTATCGCAATCCTTTGGTCAAACCAAAATCTCCAAGGATTATCACAATATCTTGGTCAACCCCAAAAGCTCCAAGGGTTATCGCAATCCCTTGGTCACCCCAAAAGCTCCAAGGATTATCGCAATCGCTTGGTCAAGAAAATCCAAAAACAAACAAAATCTGCATCTCAAATTCATGCATACTTCAAAATTCAAAATACATATAGATGCATAAACATTGCATCCATCCATTGCATATTTTTGATCACACAAGGCAAAGGCACCATAGACTGCCATTACTTGGCAAATCCACCGCCTTTCACATTTTCCATTTTGAAAACAATACAACAAAAATAAACGACAATCACCATTTCGCCATATCATAAATCAGTTGTCATCTAATGTATCTAGAGTTTTCGTCATTCAGCTATCTTTAGATCTCTAGCCAAGAATTGTACAAAGTCAAATGGATGTTACAACGGTAGAGTTTTACTTGAAATACACCTTGTTACATAGCATCCCAACACAAATTAAAACACATAAAAATTCCCAAGTTGTGTGAACGAAAGATGAAACCTGCACAGTAATACAGGTCACCATAAGGAAAATGGTTATCTTGCTCATACCCCTATGTGAATGACCCCAAGAATGCTGAGAGTTGGCAAAAGGACAAGCATCTTCCCTACCCAATTCCCAAGAATCCCCAGTTCTCAAAAAGTTGCAAACATCAAAATCTTACAAAAAGTCAAAACTACAAAAATTTGACATCACCACCAGAGTGCATACATCAAAACACACATCCAATAGTGATTCTTATCACTCAAAATTCCAATCCCTTGCTCAAAAGAAAAATATATAAAAATAAACAGTGATTTTTATCACTACAAAAGAGCAAGTGTCCCAATACAATTGAAGAAAAGAACGGAGTCGAACTTGAATCCCTGGAACTCTCAGTATTCTGACAGGTCATGAGGGGAACCTCAGTACCAGTTTGGTGGATAGCCTATTAGTCACTGGAGGAAAACCTCCCGCATGACGATATATCTATCACATTTCCTTGTGTGCAGATCAATGTTTGCATGTGGATGAGCTAGCTTATGGTCTCCTAGATAGCAAAATATATTAGTCTATCTAAATACAACAAAGGAGTTAGTGGAGCTGATTAGGTGATCCTCATTATAGGTTTGGTTGACATCCTATCTGGAACTAGCGGTATCCTGACAAATACCACATAAATGAACTCAATTGCACACACAGGGATGTGAAATAACCTGTTCAAAAACAAGCACGATTCATACCTTGGTCAAATATCTTGTCAGATAATAGTACAGTCTTGGCTAGTTAATTCAAACAGCTGAATCTCAAAAAACCTTAGCTACATTCCATGCCAATTGTTGCATATAATCCATCCCTATATCACCATCAAAAAAAAAAAAGAGCAACATATATACAAAAAAGCATTTACCACAACAATCACCCAGTACACAAAGCCATAAGTCCTGTATAGTCTATGGTGCCAATGCAAGGTTATCAACAAATCATTTCATCCATTCCATTACCTATCATATAAATCAACAACATTCGCATTTATCATACCATATGCATACATCAATATAAAGTAGCAGCATCCATCAACATCAATAATTGTGCATAACATGAAATTATGACATATACACAAAGAAAGAAAATCAAAACAACAAAAACAACAAAAAATGCAACACAAAAAAATAGTAATAAAAATTGTTGAACACAAGTGCTCTTGCACTTAACATCTTGGCATAGAAAAACTGATGTCGGGGTTTACATTGTCACTATCCTAATCCCTAATAAGGCTACCATAGCCGGACCGCTCCATGGGAGGTCGGATTTTCACCAATTTTAATCCCAAATGGCGTCACAAAAACATCAAAACATCACAAAAATGCAACAAAAAAAAAAAAAAACAAAAGCAATAAAAATTGTCAGACATTAGTGCTCTTGCACTTAACCTCTTGGCATAAAAAAACTCGATGTCGGGGTGCAAATTGTCGCTATTCTACTCCCTAAGAAGGCTACCATAGCCGGACCGCTCCACGGGAAGATGGATTGTTGACACTTTCACCCCATAATGGCATCACCAAACGGGTTTTACCCACCAAAAATAGGTCCAAATGTCGGGAAACTGCTTAAGCATTCAATGGCAAAACATCTGAAGACACCCTCACCTAAGTCATCTTGGGTCAAGCGACTCATCGCTTTTCTCATAGCAGTCATTCCCTCATCAATTCGTCAATTGAGGGGGTAGTCACACTTAGTCACCAATCAACAAACACACACCCAATCAAGGTAATGACATGCATTCAAAGAATCATTGACAAAGACAATCACACTCCTTATTGGGGTAGCAAACAAGAAATAATCACAAATTGATCAAACACTTGGCATTCCCGAAGCATGAACACAAGGTTCCCCCATGGACAAAAGGTTGTGCCCTTTGCCTATTCATGACTGATCAATGTCCAAGCTCAAGTCACACCTCACCAAAATAGGTTAATACTTGAAATCAAATTCCTTCGCTCGTCAGAAGCAAGGATTCAAGAATGCATGCCCTTTCCATGCTTGGGGCATCAAAAGTTGGTTAGGTTACCAAGAAATCCTAATCATTAGTGCTTTGGTTATCTATTTTTGCTTAGCACTGCATCACCCGCAGCGCTTTCCAAAAAGGGGCATTTGTAGACACCAAAACAACACCAATCCGATTATGTGACTGCAAACACTGATCGCTTTGACACACATAGCCCCCAGGGCAGCCCTCAGAGGTTAAACAGTGGTCCTAACCACTTTTACAACAATTTTGGAAGGTCAAAAATCAATTTGGCACCTTCTAGGCACTTTGCTCCAAATCCATCCCACCCTGGGATGAATTCAAAATGGGATTCGCCCCACCCAGGGATGAATTCTGAATTCGCTCCTAGGTAGGACGAATTCCAGGTTCAACGGGCAAAAAGAGAAATTGTGCCAAATGGCAGCCAAGGACAGTCAATTAATGCTCCCTGCCTTGCATGCGCGTGTAGGTGGGCAGATTGAACGTTAGAGGACTGTCACAAGGGCAGTCATGGAAGCCCAAGTCAGGGAGGACTTTCCTCCCTCATGGGAAGGCATGACTGCCACATGGCGCCCATGCATGCCCATCCAAAGAGACCCCTTGGGTCTATAAAATGGTGAACTTTCTCACCCAAAAGAGGATAGGTTGGAAGCATTTTCAAGCAATGAAGTGCTGCCAAATTGATACCACGCTTTACCTTTGATTCACCTCTTCCACATCCTTGATCTCTTTCGCAAGGGAGGTCATTGGGTGGTTATTGGAAGTGTGAATCCGGATCCAAAACCCGACACTTGACCACATTGATCTACCAATTCACCGACAACCCATTACAAGAGATTTTGGGCCCATCCCAAGTGGATTGGTGCCGAAATCAGGTTCCAACGGTGGGCGGCCCGCCCAGGCGCCCCGCACTCCTGCGAGCCTAATCTTCTTTTTTAAGAACGATTGGGAATTCATGGCAGATTGTTCTTTTTGTCATTTTTTTATTTTGCATTCCATATTATGCTGCTTAAATAGCTTGTAATTCCGATTTCATAATGCTTTGATCAAATCTTATCATGTTTTATCGCTTTTGTTGTCCTCACTAACTTGCAGGTAGCAGCGTCAAATTCCCATTGATGGAGGCCAAATTGGGGAAATCTGACCATCTCGGGTCTTCCCAAAATGCCTCCAATTAGCTAACCCCTAAGTTTGTAGGTCTTTTGGAGCTCCCTAGATGTGACATTTGGGGCAGTATCACTTCGGCGCTTTGTCGTAGGTGAATTCGTCCTACCCCGGGACGAATTACAGTCGAATCCGTCCCGCCCAGGAGCGAATTCAAATCGGTGAAGAATTTCTCGACTGTTTCATTTGCAGTGACCTTCTGGTGATGTTCCCTTGTTTCTGTCAAATTTGCAGGTTATTTGGATTCAGTTTATTTATCGTTTTATTCAATATTATGCATGCATCCTTCATGGGTTTTAGAGAACAAACGCTTTCATCTTTTGCAACAGGTGCTACTAACGATTTTGTTGTTTCTTTGAATGCAGGAGGAGCAGCAAGGATCAAAGATTCATTCACACCAACGGCGGCAACACTTTGGCCCGCCCATTTTGCATGTGGGCACGCGGAAGGAGGATCACTAGTCACTATTGTAACCGAAACATGTTAACGCTCCTAGCCCCTGAAAAGGTGGGAGACGTCTTTGTAACCGATATTGAGAGAGTATAAATAAAAAAGGGTTGTGCTTTCTATACTTCTTTCATTTCGTCTCAATTCGTCTCTTTTCCCTATTTCATGCATTTCAAATTTCTAGGATTAAAGCGTTACATTTCGTTTTGCATTGCATAGCTTTAGTGTTTCTTTTCAACTTTCGAAATCTCGTGCTTTCAGTGGCGATCACGGTGGGACCCTGTCCCCTAATTTTTGAGATCAAGAAACTGATCAAAATTTGTGTTTTCTTGCTTACAGGTGCCATTTTTTGAACTCTGACTGTTGTTCGTTCCAGCCTGTGGCGAATACAGTACTGGAATTCGTCTGACCCTGAGACGAATTCGAATTCGTCTCAGCCTGGGACGAATTCTATTCTGGTATTCGTCTCACCCAGAGATGAATTTTTGTCTATGCAATTTCAGGGCCGAGAGTCAGAAACATCCGTTTGGGCGGAAAAGAGGTAAGGGTTTTTAACAAGCTTCCTGTCATTTTCTTGTTTTCTGTTTTCTGATTTTCTGTCCATTTTTGCTTGGCTTAGGGAAAGTAGGTTGTTGCTTGTTTCATTTTTGCAAATTAAAATGAACCCCACACACATCACGTGGCATTTTTAAACCAAGGAGCTGGTCGTAAAACCCCAGCCCTTGATCAAGACCAACGGTGGATTTCATCACCACCTTGGCTTGATTTTGCATCCATTTACCCCGATTGTCACTGTTGCTAGACGTAAATCCTGACGAAAGCTGACCGAGTGTCGCTGGGGTGATTCCCAACATGCGAGGATAAGTCTTCTATGGTAGGTGTCATAAACAGGGCAATCCCCCTTCCGTACCGCCTATGCACCACGTACCATCTGCTCTCACGTACCTATAGTTTCCCTCTCGTAAGGGCGGGTATATAGAGAGGTTGGTATATCGGCCTGGCAATGGTATATCGAAGGGGCGACCATTTATGGGAGTCATAAGAGCCTTCATACTGCATTTAAACGTTCTTCAAAAAGTTTTCAAAAACAAACATTAAAACACACGAAACCAGATTTAGGGCACACTTTTAATCTTTAAAAGAGATAATCATCGCTTGCATGTGTGTGATCTTTTCTATTTTGTGTAGCATAAAAATCAGAAAAATCATAAACAAAAGACAAAAATTTATGCATTTTGTAGAGAAGTATCACAATGGTGTTCACCCGCAGCCAAGCCCAATCACGGGCGGATGCTACGGGGAATATCCAAGGAGGCACAAGTCACCTCCGGTACAGCCCCAAGGATTTGGTCATACCACCTTGGCGGCTTGACACACAAGGCAGTCCCCTCCGTGCCCTGACGGAATGGGACTATAAGGGCACCCCTTCTAGGGGCACTCCCTACCAGCACAACACCCAGCACACACCCATTCAGGAGAGGTATACCCATGGGAGAACTCCCTTAGACGCCCGCTATAAGTGGCCACCACGCGATGAAGCGCTAGAATGGCAGGGGGTCCATAAGGGGGGGCCACATGACTATGCCATCCCTCCTACACCTCGCATCATTGTTAGCAACAACCGGTCAAATCCAGAGCGCACGGCTCTTCAAGCAGGGCGAGCCAACTCCGTCCGTCCCTTTTTCACTTATGAAAGAGAGCACGAGGAAGACCCCTACCTTCCTCGAGAGCAATATACAGTGCGGGAGCAATACGCCTCCGCACCTGCTATCTATCAGGACCACTCACCGAGGCCAAAGCCCCGAGGGAATGCCGCTACCCCCAACAGAGGGAGGCGGCCTATAGAGATCTCGGATCACCATGACCGAGATAGATATGTAGGAGAGGCATCTAGCCCTTCTAGACATGAGACGGCGGGACCAACTATCTTAGAATTTGCCAAACATGTCGCCCGTCGGGCGCAACTCACGCAACTTGAGCTAGAGCGACTACAGTTAGAGGAACTGTACCATATTAACAAAGAGCGCCTTCAGCGCCAGAAGGATGAGTTGTTCCAACACACTATGCAGGAGAGGACTCCAACCCCTCACACGCATAAGACAAAACATTATGAGAGGCACAACCCTCGGGTGCGAGACAAGTCTCCGTGACCTTATCAAGCACCGCCCCCGATGCCTCCTAGACATGAGCGGGAGGCCACTCCTATAACCAATGACGGGCGCCTTCCTCAGGAACCCACTCAGGTTTATGGGCCACCCTTAGAAATTCATCAAGAAGCCTCTAAGGAATCAGAGCGAGAAGGAGAGCGGGATGAAATACCCTACCAAGGCATGGGGGGTGCTATCTGGCCACCCCTCCATAGGCCCCAAGTTCCTCAATAGGAACCAACCAAAGAGGAGGAGCTCAAATCCCCCGATACATGCAAAGCGCTAGAGCACTTAGAGTCGGTAGAGACCAAGATTTTGGAGCTCCCAAGGCCCAACTTACATGAGGCTCCTTTCGAAGAGGATCAACCTCTGACCGTAGAGCTACCTGATGATGCAGTCTTCCATGTCTCAGAATCACCAGATTCTGATGAGCTGGACTCACTGGCCGAAGGTGAGGATAAAACAGAGATGGCCCACAACAATCACATGCGACAACATCAACACCCCATGGATATTGATGACGCACTTCAACAGCTAAACATAAGGCCAGGGCATGAGTGGCGCGTTAACCCAACGCAGTGGAACCAACTGTTGAATCCACCACTTTGGGCACACAGAGATCAACTTTCGCCCAGAGACCCCATAGCAATATCAGTACCG
Organism: Wollemia nobilis; assembly: GCA_028583015.1. Lineage (NCBI taxonomy): Eukaryota > Viridiplantae > Streptophyta > Pinopsida > Araucariales > Araucariaceae > Wollemia > Wollemia nobilis. The sequence continues at coordinate 132,807 of JAQPPZ010000463.1, read as the reverse complement.
AGGGTATACCCTGTCCTCCTATCCATGCATAGGGCCGATCCATTCATGCCAATACCTCCAGAGCCAGATCCGGAGCACAAAGACCAAAATCTAGGGGTACCTCTATCCCCTGAAGAGCCATAGTCCAAACCAAAAAGCTCCAAGGATTATCGCAATCGCTTGGTCAAAACCCAAAAGCTCCAAGGATTCCCGCAATCGCTTGGTCAACCCAAAAGCTCCAAGGATTCCCGCAATCGCTTGGTCAACCCAAAAGCTCCAAGGATTCCCATAATCGCTTGGTCATCCCCAAAATGCCCCAAAGGTGTCCATGACCCCTTTGGTCAACCCAAAAGCGCCCCAACGGTGCCCATAAATGATGCATGAGCATCCAACGAAATGTGGAAAATTTTATTTTTTCCTAAATTTTAGTGCATTTTGTCGGGGCCATAACTTCTCAACCGTAGCTCCGATTGATGTGAAATTTGACAGGGAGCTAGTTGGGAGATTTTTAAACAAATATGACTCCCTAGAGTCCTATTTGCCTAGAAAACCCAGTTTTTGGGGCCAAATTCCATCATCTAGTGCCCCGAAATTAGGTTTTAAAATTACTCACCTAATTTTTTATGCTTTTTGAGCTGTTCGGAGGTCTATATCTCCTAATGTATTTAGAGTTAGGACTTAAAAATTTATTTTTGGCTTGTCTATTATAAGAGGGATGCGCACCCCAATTTTGGGCCCCATCCGACTCATTTTAATTTTTGGGTTTTTTTTGGCTATATAGCCACAAAATGAGGGTTTATTGATGGAGAGCCAAGCTTGCTCAAACCAGTTCTCATTCAAAACTTGGAAAATATTACCTCACAAAGATAGCACTTCATTGCACAAAAGCTCCAAGGATTCCCGCAATCCCTTGGTCAAACCCAAAAGCTCCAAGGATTATCGCAATCGCTTGGTCATCCCAAAAAGCTCCAAGGATTATCGCAATCCCTTGGTCAAACCAAAAAGCTCCAAGGATTATCGCAATCCCTTGGTCAATCCAAAAAGCTCCAAGGATTATCGCAATCACTTGGTCACCCCAAAAAGCTCCAAGGATTATCGCAATCGCTTGGTCATCCCAAAAAGCTCCAAGGATTATCACAATCCTTTGGTCAAACCCAAAAGCTCCAAGGATTATCGCAATCGCTTGGTCATCCCAAAAAGCTCCAAGGATTATCGCAATCCCTTGGTCAACCCAAAAGCTCCAAGGATTATCGCAATCTCTTGGTCAACCCCAAAAGCTCCAAGGATTATCGCAATCCCTTGGTCACCCCAAAAGCTCCAAGGATTATCGCAATCGCTTGGTCAAGAAAATCCAAAAACAAACAAAATCATCAAAAACAAACAAAATCTGCATCTCAAACTCATGCATACTTCAAAATTCAAAATACAAATAATAGCTGCATAAACATCGCATCCATCCATTGCATATTGTTGATCACACAAGGCAAAGGCACCATAGACTGTCATTACTTGGCAAATCCACCACCTTTCACATTTTCCATTTTGAAAACAATACAACAAAAATAAACGACAATCACCATTTCGCCATATCATAAATCAGTTGTCATCTAATGTATCTAGAGTTTTCGTCATTCAGACTGTCTTTAGATCTCTAGCCAAGAATTGTACAAAGTCAAATGGATGTTACAACGGTAGAGTTTTACTTGAAATACACCTTGTTACGTAGCATCCCATCACAAGTTCAAAAACACATAAAAACAAATTCCCAAGTTGTGTGAATGAAAGATGAAACCTGCAAAGCAATCCAGGTCACCATAAGCGAAACGGTTATCTTGCTCATCCCCCTGTGCGAATGACCCCAAGAATGCTGAGAGTTGGCAAAAGGACAAGAATCTTCCCTACCCAATTCCCCAAGAATCCCAAGTTCTCAAAAGTTGCAAAACATCAAAATTTTGCAAAATGTCAAAACTCCAAAAATTTGACATCACCACCAAAGTGCATACATCAAAAGGCACATACAATAGTGATTCTTATCACTCCAAATTCAAATCCCTTGCTCAAAAGAAAAATAAAAAAATAAAATAAACAGTGATTTTTATCACTACAAACGAGCAAGTATCCCAATACAATTGAAGAAAAGAAGGGAGTCGAACTTGAATCCCTGGAACTCTCAGCATTCAGAAGGTCATGAGGTGAACCTCAGTACCGGTTTGGTGGATAGCCTATCGGTCACTGGTGGCAAACCTCCCGCATGACGATATATCTGTCACATTAACTTGTGTGCAGATCAATGTTTGCATGTGGATGAGCTAGCTTATGGTATCCTAGATCGCAAAATAGATTAATCTGACTAAATACAACAAAGGAGTTAGTGGAGCTAATTAGGTGATCCTCAGTACAGGTTTGGTTGACAGCCTATCTGGCACTGGCGGTATCCTGACAAATACCACATAAATGAACTCAATTGCACACACAGGGATGTGAAATAACTTGGTCAAAGACAAGCCCGATTCATACCTTGTTCAAAAATCTTGTAAGATAAAAGTACAATCTTGGCTAGTTAGTTAAAACATCTGAGTCTCAGAAACACTTAGCTACATTCTAAACCAACCGTTGTATATAATCCATCCCTATATCACCATCAAAAAATACAAAAAAAAAAGAGCCACATATATACACAAAAGCATTTACCACAACAATCACCCAATACACAAAGCCATAAGTCCTGTATAGTCTATGGTGCCAATGCAAGGTTATCAACAAATCATTTCATCCATTCCATTACCTATCATATAAATCAACAACATTCGCATTTATCATACCATATGCATACATCAATATAAAGTAGCATGCATCCATCAACATCAATCATTGTGCATAACATGAAATTATGACATATACACAAAGCAAGAAAATCAAAACAACAAAAACAACAAATAATCACACAAAAAAAGCAATAAAATTTCCGGACAAAAGTGCTCTTGCACTTGACCTCTATGGCATAGAAAAACTGATGTCGGGGTTTACAAATTGTCACTATCCTACTCCCTAAGAAGGCTACCATAGCCGGACCGCTCCATGGGAAGATGGATTTTTGCCAATTTTAATCCCAAATGGCATCACAAAAAAGGTCAAAACAACAAATAAATGCAAAAAAAAACACAAAAACAACAAAAAAAACACAAAAATAAAGCAATAAGCATTGTCGGACACAAGTGCTCTTGCACTTAACCTCTTGGCATAGAAAATCGATGTCGGGGCTCAAATTGTCACTCTCCTACTCCCTAAGAAGGCTACCATAGCCGGACCGCTCCACGGGAAGATGGGTTTTTGACGATTTCACCCCATTATGGCATCACCAAAAGGGTTTTACCCACCAAAAATAGGTCCAAATGTCGGGAAATTGCTTAAGCATTAAATGGAAAACATCTGAAGACACCCTCACCTAAGTCATCTTGGGTCAAGCGACTCGTCGCTTTTCTCATGAAGGTCATTCCCTCATCGATTCGTCGCTTGAGGGGGTAGTCACACTTAGTCACCAATCAACAAACACACACCCAATCAAGGAAAATGGCATGCATTCAAAGAATCATTGACAAAGACAATCACGCTCCTGCTTGGGGCAGCAAACAAGCAATAATCACAAATTGATCAAACACTTGGCATTCCTGAAGCATGAACACAAGGTTCCCCCATGGACAAAAGGTTGCGCCCTTTGCCTATTCATGACTGATCAATGTCCAAGCTCAAGTCACACCTCACCAAAATAGGTTAACACTTGAAATCAAATTCCTTAGCTCGTCGAAGCAAGGATTCAAGAATGCATGCCCTTTCCATGCTTGGGGCATCAAAAGTTGGTTAGGTTACCAAGAAACCCTAATCATTAGTGCTTTGGTTATCTATTTTTGCTCGACACTGCGCCATGCACAGCGCATCCCAAAAAGGGGCATCTGTAGACACCAAAACAGCACCAATCCGATTATGTGACTGCAAACACTGATCGCTTTGACACACACAGCCCCCAGGGCAGCCCTCAGAGGTTAAACAGTGGTCCTAACCACTTTTACAACAATTTTGGAAGGTCAGAAAGCAATTTGGCACCTTCAGGCACTTTGCTCAGAATCCGTCCCACCCTGGGACGAATTCAAAATGGGATCCGCCCCACCCAGGGACGAATTCTGAATTCGCTCTAGGGTAGGACGAATTCCAGGTTCAACGGGAAAAAAGAGAAATTGTGCCAAATGGCAGCCGAGGACAGTCAATTAATGCCTCCTGCCTTGCATGCGCGTGTAGGTGGGCAGATTGAACGTTAGAGGACTGTCACAAGGGCAGTCATGGAAGCCCAAGTCAGGGAGGACTTTCCTCCCTCATGGGAAGGCATGACTGCCACATGGCGCCCATGCATGCCCATCCAAAGAGACCCCTTGGGTCTATAAAATGGTGAACTTTCTCACCCAAAAGAGGACAGGTTGGAAGCATTTTCAAGCAACGAAGTGCTGCCAAATTGATACCACGCTTTACCTTTGATTCACCTCTTCCACATCCTTGATCTCTTTCGCAAGGGAGGTCATTGGGTGGTTATTGGAAGTGTGAATCCGGATCCAAAACCCGACACTTGACCACATTGATCTACCAATTCGCCGACAACCCATTACAAGAGATTTTGGGCCCATCCCAAGTGGATTGGTGCCGAAATCAGGTTCCAACGGTGGGCGGCCCGCCCGGGCGCCCCGCACTGCTGCGAGCCTAATCTTCTTTTTTAAGAACGATTGGGAATTCATGGCAGATTGTTCTTTTTGTCATTTTTTTATTTTGCATTCCATCTTATGCTTCTTAAATAGCTTGTAATTCCGATTTCATAATGCTTTGATCAAATCTTATCATGTTTTATCGCTTTTGTTGTCCTCACTAACTTGCAGGTAGCAGCGTCAAATTCCCATTGATGGAGGCCAAATTGGGGAAATCTGACCATCTGGGTCTTCCCAAAATGCCCCCAATTAGCTAACCCCTAAGTTTGTAGGTCTTTTGGAGCTCCCTAGACGTGACATTTGGGGCAGTATCACTTCGGCGCTTTGTCGCAGGTGAATTCGTCCTACCCCGGGACGAATTACAGTCGAATTCGTCCCGCCCAGGAGCGAATTCAAATCGGTGAAGAATTTCTCGACTGTTTCATTTGCAGTGACCTTCTGGTGATGTTCCCTTGTTTCTGTCAAATTTGCAGGTTATTTTGATTCAGTTTATTTATCGCTATAATCAATATTTTGCATGCATCTTTCATTGTTTTTAGAGAACAAACGTTTCATCTTTTGCAACAGGTGCTACTAACGATTTTGTTGTTTCTTTGAATGCAGGAGGAGCAGCAAGGATCAAAGATTCATTCACACCAGCGGCGGCAACACTTTGGCCCGCCCATTTTGCATGTGGGCACGCGGAAGGAGGATCACTAGTCACTATTGTAACCAAAGACATTTTAAAGCTCCTAGCCCCTGAAAAGGAGGGAGACGTCTTTGTAACCGATATTGAGAGAGTATAAATAAAAAGGGTTGTGCTTTCTATACTTCTTTCATTTCGTCTCAATTCGTCTCTTTTCCCTATTTCATGCATTTCAAATTTCTAGGATTAAAGCGTTACATTTCGTTTTGCATTGCATAGCTTTAGTGTTTCTTTTCAACTTTCCGAAATCTCGTGCTTTCAGTGGCGATCACGGTGGGACTCTGTCCCCTAATTTTTGAGATCAAGAAACTGATCAAAATTTGTGTTTTCTTGCTTACAGGTGCCATTTTTTGAACTCTGACTGTTGTTCGTTCCAGCCTGTGGCGAATACAGTACTGGAATTCGTCTGACCCTGGGACGAATTCGAATTCGTCTCAGCCTAGGACGAATTCTATTCTGGTATTCGTCTCACCCAGAGATGAATTTTTGTCTATGCAGTTTCAGGGCCGAGAGTCAGAAACAGCCGATTTGGGCAGAAAAGAGGTAACAGTTTTTAATAGTTCCTATCATTTTCTTGTTTCTATTTTCTATTTTCTGTCCATTCTTGCTTGCTTAGGTAAATATGTTGTTGCTTGTTTCAATTTTCTTAAAATGAACCCCACACACATCACGTGGCAATTTTAAACCAAGGAGCTGGTCGTAAAACCCCAGCCCTTGATCAAGACCAATGGTGGATTTCATCACCACCTTGGCTTGATTTTTGCATCCATTTACCCCGATTGTCACTGTTGCTAGACGTAAATCCTGACGAAAGCTGACCGAGTGTCACTGGGGTGATTCCCAGCACACGAGGATAAGTCTTCTATGGTAGGTGTCATAAATAGGGCAATCCCCCTTCCGTACCGCCTATGTTCCACGTACCATCTGCTCTCACGTACCTATAGTTTCCCTCTCGTAAGGGCGGGTATATAGAGAGGTTGGTATATCGGCCTGGCAATGGTATATCGAAGGGGCGACCATTTATGGGAGTCATAAGAGCCTTCATTACTGCATTTAAACGTTCTTCAAAAAATTTTCAAAAACAAAACAAAAATCATCAAAACACACGAAACCAGATTTAGGGCACACTTTTAATCTTTAAAAGAGATAATCATCGCTTGCATGTGTGTGATCTTTTCTATTTTGTGTAGCATAAAAATTAGAAAAATCATAAACAAAAGATAAAAATCTACGCATTTTGTAGAGAAGTATCACAATGGTGTTCACCCGCAGCCAAGCCCAATCACGGGCGGATGCTATGAGGAATATCCAAGGAGGCACAAGTCACCTCCGAGTACAGCCCCAAGGATTTGGTCATACCACCTTGGTGGCATGACACACAAGGCAGTCCCCTCCATGCCCTAACGAAATGGGACTATAAGGGCACCCCTTCTAGGGGCACTCCCTGCCAGCACAACACCCAGCACACACCCGTTCAGGAGAGGTATACCCATGGGAGAACTCCCTTAGATGCTCGCTATAAGTGGCCACCACGCGATGAAGCGCTAGAATGGCAGGGGGTCTATAAGGGGGGACCACATGATTATGCCATCCCTCCTACACCTCGCATCATTGTTAGCAACAACCGGTCAAATCCAGAGCGCACGGCTCTTCAGGCAGGGCGAGCCAACTCCGTCCGTCCCTTTTTCACTTATGAAAGAGAGCACGAGGAAGACCCCTACCTTCCTCGAGAGCAATATACAGTGTGGGAGCAATACGCCTCCGCACCTGCTATCTATCAGGACCACTCACTGAGGCCAAAGCCTCGAGGGAATGCCGCTACCCCCAACAGAGGGAGGCGGCCTATAGAGATCTCGGATCACCATGACCGAGATAGATATGTAGGAGAGGCATCTAGCCCTTCTAGACATGAGACGGTGGGACCAACTATCTTAGAATTTTCCAAACATGTCGCCCGTCGGGCGCAACTCACGCAACTTGAGCTAGAGCGACTACAGTTAGAGGAACTATACCATATTAACAAAGAGCGCCTTCAGCGCCAGAAGGATGAGTTGTTCCAACACACTATGCAGGAGAGGACTCCAACCCCTCACACGCATAAGACAAAACATTATGAGAGGCACAACCCCTGGGTGCGAGACAAGTCTCCGCGACCTTATCAAGCACCGCCCCCGATGCCTCCTAGACATGAGCGGGAGGCCACTACTATAACCAGGTTTATGGGCCACCCTTAGAAATTCATCAAGAAGCCTCTAAGGAATCGGAGCGAGAAGGAGAGCGGGATGAAATGCCCTACCAAGGCATGGGGGTGCTATCTGGCCACCCCTCCATAGGCCCCAAGTTCCTCAATAGGAACCAACCAAAGAGGAGGAGCTCAAATCCCCCGATACATGCAAAGCGCTAGAGCACTTAGAGTCGGTAGAGACCAAGATTTTGGAGCTCCCAAGGCCCAACTTACATGAGGCTCCTTTCGAAGAGGATCAACCTCTGACCGTAGAGCTACCTGATGATGCAGTCTTCCATGTCTCAGAATCGCCAGATTCTGATGAGCTGGACTCACTGGCCGAAGGTGAGGATAAAATAGAGATGGCCCACAACAATCACATGCGACAACATCAACACCCCATGGATATTGATGACGCACTTCAACAACTAAACATAAGGCCAGGGCATGAGTGGCACGTTAACCCAGCGTAGTGGAACCAACTGTTGCATCCACCACTTTGGGCATACAGAGATCAACTTCCGCCCAGAGACCCCATAGCAATATCAGTATCGAGGGTAGACCCTGTCCTCCTATCCGTGCATAGGGCCGATCCATTCATGCCAATACCTCCAGAGCTAGATCCGGAGCACAAATATCATCAAGCTGGGGGTACCTCTATCCCCTGAAGAGCCATAGTTCAACACAAAAAGCTCCAAGGATTATCGCAATCGCTTGGTCAACCCAAAAAGCTCCAAGGATTCCCGTAATCGCTTGGTCAACCCAAAAAGCTCCAAGGATTCTCATAATCGCTTGGTCATCCCCAAAAGGCCCCAAAGGTGTCCATGACCCCTTTGGTCAACCCAAAAGCGCCCCAACGGTGCCCATAAATGATGCAGGAGCATCCAAAGAAATTTGAAATTTTTTTTTTTCTAAATTTTAGTGCATTTTGGGGCCATAACTTCTCAACCGTAGCTCCGATTGATGTGAAATTTGACTGGGAGCTAGTTGGGAGATTTTTAAACAAATATGACTCCTTAGAGTCCTATTTGCCTAAAAACCAGTTTTGGGGCCAAATTCCATCATCTAGTGCCCCGAAATTAGGTTTTAAAATTACTCACCTAATTTTTTATGCTTTTTGAGTTGTTCGGAGGTTAATATCTCCTAATGTATTTAGATTTAGGACTTGAAAATTTATTTTTGGCTTGTCTATTATAAGAGGGATGTGCACCCCAATTTTGGACCCCATCCGACTCATTTTAATTTTTAGGTTTTTTTGGCTATATAGCCACAAAATGAGGGTTTATTGATGGAGAGCCAAGCTTGCTCAAACCAGTTCTCATTCAAAACTTGGGAAATATTACCTCACAAAGATAGCACTTCATTGCACAAAAGCTCAAGGATTATCCCTTGGTCAAACAAAAGCTCCAAGGATTATCGCAATCGCTTGGTCATACCAAAAAGCTCCAAGGATTATCGCAATCTCTTGGTCAAAAACCAAAAGCTCCAAGGATTATCGCAATCCCTTGGTCACCCCAAAATCTCCAAGGATTATCACAATCGCTTGGTCATCCCAAAAAGCTCCAAGGATTATCACAATCCTTTGGTCAAACCCAAAAGCTCCAAGGATTATCGCAATCGCTTGGTCATCCCAAAAAGCTCCAAGGATTATCGCAATCCTTTGGTCAAACCAAAAGCTCCAAGGATTATCGCAATCTCTTGGTCAACCCCAAAAGCTCCAAGGGTTATCGCAATCCCTTGGTCACCCCAAAAGCTCCAAGGATTATCGCAATCGCTTGGTCAAGAAAATCAAAAAACAAACAAAATCATCAAAAACAAACAAAATCTGCATCTCAAATTCATGCATACTTCAAAATTCAAAATACATAATAGCTGCATAAACATTGCATCCATCCATTGCATATTGTTGATCACACAAGGCAAAGGCACCATAGACTGTCATTACTTGGCAAATCCACCACCTTTCACATTTTCCATTTTGAAAACAATACAACAAAAATAAACGACAATCACCATTTCGCCATATCATAAATCAGTTGTCATCCAATGTATCTAGAGTTTTCGTCATTCAGCTGTCATTAGATCTCTAGCCAAGAATTGTACAAAGTCAAATGGATGTTACAACGGTAGAGTTTTACTTGAAATACACCTTGTTACGTAGCATCCCATCACAAGTTCAAAAACACATAAAAACAAATTCCCAAGTTGTGTCAATGAAAGATGAAACCTGTAAAGCAATTCAGGATACCATACAGTGAAAAGGTTATCTCGCTCATCCCCCTGTGCGAATGACCCCAAGAATGCTGAGAGTTGGCAAAAGGACAAGCATCTTCCCTACCCAATTCCCCAAGAATCCCAAGTTCTCAAAAAGTTGCAAAACATCACAAATTTTGCAAAAAGTCAAAACTCCAAAAATTTGACATCAAATCCCACAAAGTGCATACATCAAAAGGCACAAGCAATAGTGATTCTCATCACTCCAAATTCAAATCCCTTGCTCAAAAAAAAAATAAATACAAAAATAAACAGTGATTTTTATCACTACAAAAGAGCAAGTATCCCAATACAATTGAAGAAAAGAAGGGAGTCGAACTTGAATCCCTGGAACTCTCAACATTCAGAAGGTCATGAGGTGAACCTCAGTACCGGTTTGGTGGATAGCCTATCGGTCACTCGTGGCAAACCTCCCGCATGACGATATATCTGTCACATTAACTTGTGTGCAGATCAATGTTTGCATGTGGATGAGCTAGCTTATGGTATCCTAGATATGCAAAATAGATTAATCTACTAAATACAACAAAGGAGTTAGTGGAGCTAATTAGGTGATCCTCAATACAGGTTCGGTTGAAAGCCCATCTGGCACTGGCGGTATCCTGACAAATACCACATAAACAAACTCAATTGCACACACAGGGATGTGAAATAACTTGGTCAAAAACAAGCACGATTCATACCTTGTTCAAACATCTTGTAAGACAACAGTACAGTCTTGGCTAGTTAGTTAAACCATCTGAGTCTCAGAAACACTTAGCTACATTCTACGCCAACCGTTGCATATAATCCATCCCTATATCACCATCAAAAAAAAAAAAAAAAAAGAGCAACATATATACACAAAAGCATTTACCACAACAATCACCCAGTACACAAAGCCATAAGTCCTGTATAGTCTATGGTGCCAATGCAAGGTTATCAACAAATCATTTCATCCATTCCATTACCTATCATATAAATCAACAACATTCGCATTTATCATACCATATGCATACATCAATATAAAGTAGCATGCATCCATCAACATCAATCATTGTGCATAACATGAAATTATGACATATACACAAAGCAAGAAAATCAAAACAACAAAAACAACAAATATCCACAAACAATAGCAATAAAATTGCCGAACAAAGGCACCTTTGCACCTAACATTCAATGGCATAGAAAACTGATGTCGGGGTTTACATTGTCACTATCCTACTCCCTAAGAAGGCTACCATAGCCGGACCGCTCCATGGGAGGTCGGATTTTTGACAATTTAATCCCCAAATGGCGTCACAAAAAATCAAAACAACAAAAACAACAAAAAATGCAACACAAAAACAAAGCAATAAGAATTGTCGGACATAAGTGCTCTTGCACTTAACCTCTTGGCATAGAAAATCGATGTCGGGGCTCAAATTGTCACTATCCTACTTCCCCAAGAAGGCTACCATAGCTGGACCGCTCCATGGGAAGACGGATTTTTGACAATTTCACCCCATTATGGCATCACCAAAAGGGATTTTACCCACCAAAAATAGGTCCAAATATCGGGAAACTGCTTAAGCTTTAAACGGAAAACATCTAAAGACACCCTCACCTAAGTCATCTTGGGTCAAGCGACTCGTCGCTTTTCTCATGAAGGTCATTCCCTCATCGATTCGTCGCTTGAGGGGGTAGTCACACTTAGTCACCAATCAACAAACACACACCCAATCAAGGCAATGGCATGCATTCAAAGAATCATTGACAAAGACAATCACGCTCCTGCTTGGGGCAGCAAACAAGCAATAATCACAAATTGATCAAACACTTGGCATTCCTGAAGCATGAACACAAGGTTCCCCCATGGACAAAAGGTTGCGCCCTTTGCCTATTCATGACTGATCAATGTCCAAGCTCAAGTCACACCTCACCAAAATAGGTTAACACTTGAAATCAAGTTCCTTCGCTCGTCAGAAGCAAGGATTCAAGAATGCATGCCCTTTCCATGCTTGGGGCATCAAAAGTTGGTTAGGTTACCAAGAAACCCTAATCATTAGTGCTTTGGTTATCTATTTTTGCTCAGCACTGCGCCATGCACAGCGCATCCCAAAAAGGGGCATCTGTAGACACCAAAACAACACCAATCCGATTATGTGACTGCAAACACTGATCGCATTGACACACATAGCCCCAAGGGCAGCCCTCAGAGGTTAAACAGTGGTCCTAACCACTCTCACAACAATTTTGGAAGGTCAGAGATCAATTTGGCACCTTCTAGGCACTTTGCTCAAAATCCGTCCCACCCTGGGACGAATTCAAAATGGGATCCGTCCCACCCGGGGACGAATTCTGAATTCGCTCCTAGGGTAGGACGAATTCCAGGTTCAACGGGCAAAAAGAGAAATTGCGCCAAATGGCAGCCAAGGACAGTCAATTAATGCCTCCTGCCTTGCATGCGCGTGTAGGTGGGCAGATTGAACGTTAGAGGACTGTCACAAGGGCAGTCATGGAAGCCCAAGTCAGGGAGGAATCTCCTCCCTCTTGGGAAGGCATGACCGCCAAGTGGCGCCCATGCATGCCCATCCAAAGAGACCCCTTGGGTCTATAAAATGGTGAGCTTCCTCACCCAAAAGAGGACAGGTTGGAAGCATTTTCAAGCAACGAAGTGCTGCCAAATTGATACCACGCTTTACCTTTGATTCACCTCTTCCACATCCTTGATCTCTTTCGCAAGGGAGGTCATTGGGTGGTTATTGGAAGTGTGAATCCGGATCCAAAACCCGACACTTGACCACATTGATCCACCAATTCGTCGACAACACATTACAAGAGATTTTGGGCCCATCCCAAGTGGATTGGTGCCGAAATCAGGTTCCAACGGTGGGCGGCCCGCCGGGCGCCCCGCACTGCTGCGAGCCTAATCTTCTTTTTTAAGAACGATTGGGAATTCATGGCAGATTGTTCTTTTTGTCATTTGTTTATTTTGCATTCCATATTATGTTGCTTAAATAGCTTGTAATTCTGATTTCATAATGCTTTGATCAAATCTTATCATGTTTTATCGCTTTTGTTGTCCTCACTAACTTGCAGGTAGCGACGTCAAATTCCCATTGATGGAGGCCAAATTGGGGAAATCTGACCATCTGGGTCTTCCCAAAATGCCTCCAATTAGCTAACCCCTAAGTTTGCAGGTCTTTTGGAGCTCCCTAGATGCGACATTTGGGCAGTATCACTTCGGCACTTTGTCGCAGGTGAATTCGTCCTACCCCGGGACGAATTACAGTCGAATCCGTCCCGCCCAGGAGCGAATTCAAATCGGTGAGGAATTTCTCGACTGTTTCATTTGCAGTGACCTTCTGGTGATGTTCCCTTGTTTCTGTCAAATTTGCAGGTTATTTGGAGTCATTTTATTTATCGATTTAGCTAATCTTATGCATGCATCCTCCATTGGTTTTTAGGATCAAATGCCTTATCTTTTGCCACAGGTGCTACTAACGGTTTTGTTGTTTCTTTGAACGCAGGAGGAGCAGCAAGGATCAAGGATTCATCCACACCAGCGGCGGCAACACTTTGGCCCGCCCATTTTACATGTGGGCACGCGGAAGGAGGATCACTAGTCATGATTGTAACCAAAACTCATGTTAACGCTCCTAGCCCCTGAAAAGGGAGGAGACGTCTTTGTAACCGATAATAAGATAATGAAATAAAAATGGTTGTGTCTTCTATACTTTCTTTTGTCTCTATTCAATTCATCACTTTTCATTTCATGCATTTCACCTTTCATAGGACTTAAAGCGCTATAGTTGGTTTTGAATTGCATCGCATTAGTATTTCCTTCTTCCGAAATCTCGTGCTTTCAGTGGCGATCACGGTGGGACCCTGTCCCCTACTTTTTGAGATCAAGAAACTGATCAAAATTTGTGTTTTCTTGCTCACAGGTGCCATTTTTTGAACTCTGACTGTGGTTCGTTCCAGCCTGTGGCGAATACAGTACTGGAATTCGTCTGACCCTGAGACGAATTTGAATTCGTCTCATCCTAGGACGAATTCTGTTCTGGAATTCGTCTCACCCAGAGACGAATTTTTGTCTGTGCGGTTTCAGAGCCGAGAGTCGAAACAACCGATTTGGGCGGAAAAGAGGTAAGGGTCCAAAACTATTCCTATCATTTTTTGCTTTCTGTTTTCTATTTTTGTCCATTCTTGCCTTCTTAGGGAAAGAGTTGTTCCTGTTTCATTTTTTGCAAATTAAAATGAACCCCACACACATCACGTGGTAATATTAAACCAAGGAGCTGGTCATAAAACCCCAGCCCTTGATCAAGACCAATGGTGGATTTCATCACCACCTTGGCTTGATTTTTGCATCCATTACCCCGATTGCCACTGTTGCTAGACGTAAATCCTGACGAAAGCTGACCGAGTGTCGCTGGGGTGATTCCCAGCATGCGAGGATAAGTCTTCTATGGTAGGTGTCATAAACAGGACAATCCCCCTTTCGTACCGCCTATGCACCACGTACCATCTGCTCTCACGTACCTATAGTTTCCCTCTCGTAAGGGCGGGTATATAGAGAGGTTGGTATATCGGCCTGGCAATGGTATATCGAAGGGGCGACCATTTATGGGAGTCATAAGAGCCTTCATACTGCATTTAAATGTTCTTCAAAAAGTTCAAAAACAAACATTAAAACACACAAAACCAGATTTAGGGCACACTTTTAATCTTTAAAAGAGATAATCATCGCTTTGCATGTGTGTGATCTTTTATGTTTAGTGTAACATAAAAAAAAAGAAAAATCATAAACAAAAGATAAAAAAAAAAATCTACGCATTTTGTAGAGAGGTATCACAATGGTGTTCACCCGCAGCCAAGCCCAATCATGGGCGGAGGCTATGAGGAATGTCCAAGGAGGCACAAGTCGCCTCCAGTACAGCCCCAAGGATTTGGTCATACCACCTTGGTGGCCTGACACACAAGGCAATCCCCTCCGTGCCCTGACGGAATGGGACTATAAGGGCACCCCTTCTAGGGGCACTCCCTACCAGCACAACACCCAGCACACACCCATTCAAGAGAGGTATACCCGTGGGAGAACTCCCTTAGATGCCCGCTATAAGTGGCCACCGCACGATGAAGTGCTAGAATGGCAGGGGGTCCATAAGGGGGGGCCACATGACTATGCCATCCCTCCTACACCTTGCATCATTGTTAGCAACAACCGGTCAAATCCAGAGCGCACGGCTCTTCAGGTAGGGCGAGCCAACTCCGCCCATCCCTTTTTCACTTATGAAAGAGAGCACGAGGAAGGCCCCTACCTTCCTCAAGAGCAATATACAGTGTGGGAGCAATGCGCTTCCGCACCTGCTAGCTATCAGGATCACCTACTGAGGCCAAAGCCTCAAGGAAATGCTGCTCCCCTCAACAAAGGGAGGTGGCCTATAGAGATCTCGGATCACCACGACTGAGATAGATATGTCGGAGAGGCATCTAGCCCTTCTAGACATGAGACGGTGGGACAAACTATCTTAGAATTTTCCGAACATGTCGCCCGTCGGGCGCAACTCACGCAACTTGAGCTAGAGCGACTACAGTTAGAGGAACTGTACCATATTAACAAAGAGCGCCTTCAGCGCCAGAAGGATGAGTTGTTCCAACACACTATGCAGGAGAGGACTCCAACCCCTCACACGCATAAGACAAAACATTATGAGAGGCACAACCCCTGGGTGCGAGACAAGTCTCCGTGACCTTATCAAGCACCGCCCCCGACGCCTCCTAGACATGAGCGGGAGGCCACTCCTATAACCAATGATGGGTGCCTTCCTCAGGCACCCACCCAGGTTTATGGGCCACCCTTAGAAATTCCTCAAGAAGCCTCTAAAGAATCTGAGCAAGAAGAAGAGCGGGATGAAATGCCCTACCAAGGCATGGGGGGTGCTATCTGGCCACCCCTCCATAGGCCCCAAGTTCCTCAACAGGAACCAACCAAAGAGGAGGAGCTCAAATCCCCCGATACATGCAAAGCACTAGAGCACTTAGAGTCGGTAGAGACCAAGATTTTGGAGCTCCCAAGGCCCAACTTACATGAGGCTCCTTTCGAAGAGGATCAACCTCGTGACCATAGGGCTACCCGATGATACAGTCTTCCATGTCTCAGAATCACCAGATTCTGATGAGCTGGACTCACTGGCCGAAGGTGAGGATAAAATAAAGATGGCCCACAACAATCACATGCGACAACATCAACACCCCATGGATATTGATGACGCACTTCAAAAGCTAAACATAAGGCCAGGGCATGAGTGGCGCGTTAACCCAGTGCAGTGGAACCAACTGTTGAATCCACCACTTTGGGCACACAGAGATCAACTTCCACCCAGAGACCCCATAGCAATATCAGTATCGAGGGTATACCCTGTCCTCCTATCCATGCATAGGGCCAATCCATTCATGCCAATACCTCCAGAGCCAGATCCGGAGCACAAAGATCAAAAGCTGGGGGTACCTCTATCCCCTGAAGAGCCATAGTCCAAACCAAAAAGCTCCAAGGATTATCGCAATCGCTTGGTCAAAACCCAAAAGCTCCAAGGATTCCCGCAATCGCTTGGTCAAACCCAAAAGCTCCAAGGATTCCCGCAATCGCTTGGTCAACCCAAAAGCTCCAAGGATTCCCATAATCACTTGGTCATCCCCAAAAGGCCCCAAAGGTGTCCATGACCCCTTTGGTCAACCCAAAAGTGCCCCAACGGTGCCCATAAATGATGCATGAGCATCCAACGAAATGTGGAAAATTTTATTTTTTCCTAAATTTTAGTGCATTTTGTCGGGGCCATAACTTCTCAACCGTAGCTCCGATTGATGTGAAATTTGACAGGGAGCTAGTTGGGAGATTTTTAAACAAATATGACTCCCTAGAGTCCTATTTTCCCAGAAAACCCAGTTTTTGGGGCCAAATTCCATCATCTAGTGCCCCGAAATTAGGTTTTAAAATTACTCACCTAATTTTTTATGCTTTTTGAGCTGTTCGGAGGTTAATATCTCCTAATGTATTTAGATTTAGGACTTAAAACTTTATTTTTGGCTTGTCTATTATAAGAGGGATGTGCACCCCAATTTTGGGCCCCATCTGACTCATTTTAATTTTTGGGTTTTTTTTTGGCTATATAGCCACAAAATGAGGGTTTATTGATGGAGAGCCAAGCTTGCTCAAACCAGTTCTCATTCAAAACTTGGGAAAGATTACCTCAAAAAGATAGCACTTCATTGCACAAAAGCTCCAAGGATTCTAGCAATCCCTTGGTCAAACCCAAAAGCTCCAAGGATTATTGCAATCCCTTGGTCAAACCAAAAAGCTCCAAGGATTATCGCAATCCCTTGGTCAAACCTAAAAAGCTCCAAGGATTATCGCAATCCCTTGGTCAAACCAAAAGCTCCAAGGATTATCTTAATCGCTTGGTCAACCCCAAAATGCTCCAAGGATTATCGCAATCCCTTTGGTCACCCCAAAAAGCTCCAAGGATTATCGCAATCGCTTGGTCAAAACCCAAAAAGCTCCAAGGATTATTGCAATCACTTGGTCACCCCAAAAAGCTCCAAGGATTATCGCAATCGCTTGGTCACCCCAAAAAGCTCCAAGGATTATCGTAATCGCTTGGTCACCCCAAAAGCTCCAAGGATTATCGCAATCGCTTGGTCACCCCAAAATGGCTCCAACGGATTCTCAAAATCCCTTGGTCATCATCAAGAAAATTCAAAAAAGAAACAATCAAATAATCAAGAATCACCCAAAAATTTGCATCTCATTCTCATGCATACTTCAAGATCAAAAACACAAAAATAATAGTTGCATTAAGCATCACATCCATACATTGCATATTGTTGATCACACAAGGCAAAGGCACCATAGACTGTCATTACTTGGCAAAACCACCACCTTTCACATTTTCCATTTTGAAAACAATACAGCAAAAATAAACGCCATTCACCATATTTCGCCATATCATAAATCAGTTGTCGTCTAATGTATCTAGAGTTTTTGTCATTCAGTTGTCTTTAGATATCTAGCCAAGAATTGTACAAAGTCATATAGCTTTTACGAAGGTAGAATTTTACTTGGAACACACCTTGTTACGTAGCATCCCAACACAAATTAAAACACATAAAACATTCCCAAGTTGTGTGAACGAAAGATGAAACCTGCAAAGCAATCCAGGTCACCATAAGCGAAATGGTTATCTTGCTCATCCCCCTGTGCGAATGACCCCAAAGAATGCTGAGAGTTGGCAAAAGGACAAGCATCCTCCCTACCCAATTCCCCAAGAATCCCAAGTTCTCAAAAGTTGCAAAACATCAAAAATTTGCAAAAGTCAAAACTCCAAAAATTTGACATCACCCCCAAAGTGCATACATCAAAAGGCACAAACAATAGTGATTCTCATCACTCCATATCCAAATCCCTTGCTCAAAAGAAAAACAAATAAAACAAAAATAAATAGTGATTTTTATCACTACAAAAGAGCAAGTATCCCAATACAATTGAAGAAAAGAAGGGAGTTGAACTTGAATCCCTGGAACTCTCAGCATTTAGAAGGTCATGAGATAAACCTCAGTACCGGTTTGGTTGATAGCCTATCGGTCACTCGTGGCAAACCTCCCGCATGACGATATATCTATCACATTAACTTGTGTGCAGATCAATGTTTGCATGTGGATGAGCTAGCTTATGGTATCCTAGATTGCACCGTAGATTAATCTGACTAAATACAACAAAGGAGTTAGTGGAGCTAATTAGGTGATCCTCAGTACAGGTTTGGTTGACAGCCTATCTGGCACTGGTGGTATCCTGACAAATACCACATCAAATGAACTCAATTGCACACACAGGGATGTGAAATAACTTGGTCAAAGACAAGTCACGATTCATACCTTGTTCAAAGATCTTGTCAGATAAAAGTACAGCCTTGGCTAGTTAGTTAAACCATCTGAGTTTTAGAAACACTTAGCTACATTCTATGCCAAATGTTGCATATAATCCATCCCTATACTTCACCATCAAAAAATAAAAAATAAAATACAAGAGCAGACATATATACCTACAAAAGCATTTACCACAACAATCACCTAGGACAAAAAGCCATAAAGTCCTGTATAGTCTATGGTGCCAATGCAAAGTATCAACAAATCATTCCATCCATTCCATTACCATATCATATAAATCAGCAACATTTGCACTCATCATACACATATGCATACATCAATATAAATTAACATGCATCCATCAAGTCATCAACCATCGTGCATAACATGAAATAATGACATATACATAAAGCAAGAAAATCAAAACAACAAAAACAACAAAAATGCACACAAAAATAGCTAATAAACTTGTCCGAACGAGAGTGCTTTTGCACTTGACATTCGATGGCATAGCAAAACGATGTCGAGGTCTACAATTCCTCACTATCCTACTCCCTAAGAAGGCTACCATAGCCGGACCGCTCCACGGGAAGACGGATCTTCAACAATTTCATCCCCAAATGGCATCACCAAAATGGGTCAAACCACAACAAAAAATGCAACACAAAAATAAGCAATAACATTGCCGGACACAAGTGCTCTTGCACGTTAACCTTCTTGGCATCCAAAATTGATGTCGGGGCTCAAATCCTCACTCTCCTACTCCCTAAGAAGGCTACCATAGCCGGACCGCTCCACGGGAAGACGGATTTTTGAGAATTTCATCCCCAAATGGCATCACCAAAAGGGTTAACACCCACCAAAAATAGGTCCAAATGTCGAGAAACTGCACACACATTCAATGATAAACATCTGAAGGCACCCTCACCTAAGTCATCTTGGGTCAAGCGACTCGTCGCTTTTCTCATGAAGGTCATTCCCTCATCGATTCGTCGCTTGAGGGGGTAGTCACACTTAGTCACCAATCAACAATTACACACCCAATCATGGAAAATGGCATGCATTCAAAGGATCATTGACAAAGACAATTACGCTCCTGCTTGGGGCAGTAAACAAGCAATAATCACAAGTTGATCAAACACTTGGCATTCGTGAATCATGAACTCTAGGTTACCATAGACAAAAGGTTGCGCCCTTTGCCTATTCATGACTGATCAATGTCCAAGCTCAAGTAACACCTCACCAAAAAAGGTTAACACTTGAATTAAGTTCCTTCGCTCGTCAAAAGCAAGGATTCAAGAATGCATGCCCTTTCCATGCTTGGGGCATCAAGAGTTGGTTAGGTTACTAAGAAACCCTAATCATTAGTGCTTTGGTTATCTATTTTTGCTCGACGCTGCGCCATGCACAACGCATCCCAAAAAGGGGCATCTGTAGACACCAAAACAGCACCAATCCGATTATGTGACTGCAAACACTGATCGCATTGACACACATAGCCCCAAGGGCAGCCCCCAGAGGTTAAACAATGGTCCTAACCACTCTCACAGCAATTTTGGAAGGTCAGGGATCAATTTGACACCTTCTAGGCACTTTGCTCAAAATCCGTCCCTCCCTGGGATGAATTCAAAATGGGATCCATCCTCCCCCAGGGACGAATACTGAATTCGCTCCTGGGTAGGGCGAATTCCAGGTTCAATGGGCAAAAAGAGAAATTGTGCCAAATGGCAGCCAAGGACAGTCAATTAATGCTCCCTGCCTTGCATGCGCGCGTAGGTGGGCAAATTGAACGTTAGAGGACTGTCACAAGGGCAGTCATGGAAGCCCAAGTCAGGGAGGAATCTCCTCCCTCTTGGGAAGGCATGGCCGCCAAGTGGCGCCCCTGCATGCCCATCCAAAGAGACCCCTTGGGTCTATAAATTGGTGAGCTTCATCACCCAAAAGAGGACAGGTTGGAAGCATTTTTAAGCAATGAAGTGCTGCCAAATTGATACCATGCTTTACCTTTGATTCACCTCTTCCACATCCTTGATCTCTTTCGCAAGGGAGGTCATTGGGTGGTTATTGGAAGTGTGAATCCGGATCCAAAACCCGACACTTGACCACATTATTCCACCCATTCATCGACAACACATTACAAGAGATTTTGGACCCATCCCAAGTGGATTGGTGCCGAAATCAGGTTCCAACGGTGGGCGGCCCGCCCGGGCGCCCCGCACTCCTGCGAGCCTAATCTTCCTTTTTAGGAACGATTGGGGATTCATGGTAGATTGTTCTTTTTGTCATTTGTTTATTTTGCATTCCATATTATGCTGCTTAAATAGCTTGTAATTCTGATTTCACAATGCTTTGATCAAATTTTATCATGTTTTATCGCTTTTGTAGTCCTCACTAACTTGCAGGTAGCAGCATCAAATTCCCATTGATGGAGGCCAAATTGGGGAAATCTGACCATCTGGGTCTTCCCAAAATGCCTCCAATTAGCTAACCCCAAGTTTGCAGGTCTTTTGGAGCTCCCTAGATGCGACATTTTGGGTAGTATCACTTCGGCGCTTTGTTGCAGGTGAATTCGTCCTACCCCGAGGCGAATTACAGTCGGATCCATCCCGCCCAGGAGCGAATTCAAATCAGTAAGGAATTTCCTGACTGTTTCATTTGCAGTGACCTTCTGGTGATGTTCTCTGGTTTCTGTCAAATTTGCAGGTTATTTGGAGTCATTTTATTTATCGATTTAGCTAATCTTATGCATGCATCCTCCATTGGTTTTTAGGATCAAACGCCTTATCTTTTGTCACAGGTGCTACTAATGATTTGTTGTTTCTTTGAATGCAGGAGGAGCAGCAAGGATCAAGGATTCATCAACACCAGCGATGGCAACACTTTGGCCCGCCCATTTTACATGTGGGCATGCGGAAGGAGGAACACTAAGTCATGATTGTAACCAAAACTCATTTAACGCTCCTAGCCCCTGAAAAGGGAGGAGGCGTCTTTGTAACTGATATTAAGAGAGTTAAATAAAAAGGGTTGTGCTTTCTATACTTTCTTTTATCTCATTTCAATTCATCTCTTTCATTTCATGCATTTCACGTTATAGGACTTAAGCATTTGTTTTGATTTTGAATGCATCGCATTAGTATTTCCTTCTTCCAAAATCTTGTTCTTTCAGTGGCGATCATGGTGGGACCCTGTTATCTACTTTTTGAGATCAAGAAACTAATCAAAATTTGTGTTTTCTTGCTCACAGGTGCCATTTTTTGAACTCTGACTATAGTTCGTTCCAGACTGTGGCTAATACAGTACTGGAATTCGTCTTACCCTGGGACGAATTTGAATTTGTCTCATCCTGGGATGAATTCTGTTCTGGTATTTGTCTCACCTAGAGACAAATTTTTGTCTGTGCAGTTTCAGAGCCGAGAGTCAGAGACAGCCGATTTGGGTGAAAAAGAGGTAACAGTTCTTAACAGTTCCTATCATTTTCTTGCTTTCTTGTTTCTATTTTTCGTAAAACCATCACAATTAAAATGAACCCCACACACATCACATGGTAAAATTAAACCAAGGAGCTGGTCGTAAAACCCTAGCCCTTGATCAAGACCAATGGTGGATTTCATCACCACCTTGGCTTGATTTTGCATCCATTACCCCGATTGTCACTGTTGCTAGACGTAAATCCTGACGAAAGCTAACCGAGTGTCGTTGGGGTGATTCCCAGCATGCGAGGATAAGTCTTCTATGATAGGTGTCATAAACAGGACAATCCCCTTTCATACCGCCTATGCACCACGTACCATCTGCTCTCACGTACCTATAGTTTCCCTCTCATAAGGGCGGGTATATAGAGAGGTTGGTATATCGGCCTGGAAATGGTATATCGAAGGGGCGACCATTTATGGGAGTCATAAGAGCCTTCATACAGCATTTAAACGTTCTTCAAAATGTTTTCAAAATCAAACATTAAAACACATGAAACCAGATTTAGGGCACACTTTTAATATTTAAAAGAGATAATCATTGCCTTGTGTGTGTGTATTCTTTTATGCTAAGTGTAGCATAAAAATCAAAAAATCATAAACAGAAGATAAAAAGAAAGCATATACACACTTTGTAGAGAGGTATCACAATGGTGTTCACCCGCAGCCAAGCCCAATCATGGGCGGACACTACGAGGAATGTCCATGGAGGCACAATTCACCTCCAGTACAGCCCCAAGGATTTGGTCATACCACCTTGGTGGCCTGACACACAAGGCAGTCCCCTCTGTGCCCTAACGAAATGGTACTATAAGGGCACCCCTTCTTGGGGCACTCCCTACCAGCACAACACCCAGCACACACCCGTTTAGGAGAGGTATACCCATGGGAGAACTCCCTTAGATGCCCGCTATAAGTGGCCACTGCACGATGAAGTGCTAGAATGGCAGGGGGTCCATAAGGGGGGGCCACATGACTATGCCATCCCTCCTACACCCCACATCATTGTTAGCAACAACCGATAAAATCCAGAGCTCATGGCTCTTCAGGTAGGGCGAGCCAACTCCGCCCGTCCCTTTTTCACTTATGAAAGAGAGCATGAGGAAGGCCCCTACCTTCCTCAAGAGCAATATACAGTGCGGGAGCAATGTGCTTCCGCACCTACTAGCTATCAGGATCACATACTGAGGCCAAAGCCTCAAGGAAATGTTGCTCCCCTCAACAAAGGGAGGTGGCCTATAGAGATCTCAGATCACCACAACTGAGATAGATATGTCAGAGAGGCATCTAGCCCTTCTATACATGAGATGGCAATACAAACTATCTTAGAATTTTTTGAACATGTCGCCTGTCGAGCGCAACTCATGCAACTTGAGCTAGAGGTACTACATTTAGAGGAACTGTACCATATTATCAAAGAGCACCTTCAGTGCCAGAAGGATGAGTTGTTCCAACACACTATGCAGGAGAGGACTCCAACCCCTCACACACATAAGACAAAACATTATGAGAGGCACAACCCCTGGGTGCGAGACAAGTCTCCGCGACCTTATCAAGCACCGCCCCCAATGCCTCCTAGACATGAGCGGGAGGCCGCTCCTACAACCAATGACGGGTGCCTTCCTCAGGCACCCACCAAGGTTTATGGGCCACCTTTAAAAATTCCTCAAGAAGCCTATAAAGAACCTAAGAAAGAAGAAGAGTGAGATGAAATGCCCTACCAAGGAATTGGGGGTGCTATCTGGCCACCCCTCCATAGGCCCCAAGTTCCTCAACAGGAACCAACCAAAGAGGAGGAGCTCAAATACCTCGATACATGCAAAGCACTAGAGCACTTAGAGTCGATAGAGACCAATATTTTGGAGCTCCCAAGGCCCAACTTACATGAGGCTCCTTTCGAAGAGGATCAACCTTTTACCGTAGGGCTACCTAATGATGTAGTCTTCCATGTCTCAAAATCACCAAATTCTGATGAGCTGGACTCACTGGCCGAAGGTGAGGATAAAATAGAGATGGCCCACAACAATCACATGTGACAACATCAACACCCCATGGATATTGATGACGCACTTCAACAGCTAAAAATAAGGCCAGGGCATGAGTGGTGCATTAACCGAGTGTAGTGGAACCAACTGTTGAATCCACCACTTTGGGCACACAGAGATCAACTTCTACCCAGAGACCCCATAGCAATATCAGTACCAAGGGTATACCCTGTCCTCCTATCTATGCATAGGGTCAATACATTCATGCCAATACCTCCAGAGCTAGATCCGGAGCACAAAGACCAAAATATGGGGGTACCTCTATCCCCTGAAGAGCCATAGTCCAAACCAAAAAGCTCCAAGGATTATCGCAATCGCTTGGTCAAAACCCAAAAAGCTCCAAGGATTCCCGTAATCGCTTGGTCAACCCAAAAAGCTCCAAGGATTCCCATAATCGCTTGGTCATCCCCAAAATGCCCCAAAGGTGTCCATGACCCCTTTGGTCAACCCAGAAGTGCCCCAACGGTGCCCATAAATGATGCATGAGCATCCAACGAAATGTGGAAAATTTTATTTTTTCCTAAATTTTAGTGCATTTTGTCGGGGCCATAACTTCTCAACCGTAGCTCGATTGATGTGAAATTTGACAGGGTGCTAGTTGGGAGATTTTTAAACAATTAGGACTCCAAAAAGTCCTATTTGCCTTGAAAACCCAGTTTTTGGGGCCAAATTCCATCATCTAGTGCCCCAAAATTAGGTTTTAAAATTACTCACCTAATTTGTTATGCTTTTTGAGCTGTTCGGAGGTCTATATATCCTAATGTATTTATATTTAGGACTTAAAAATTTATTTTTGGCTTGTATATTAAAAGAGGGATGTGCACCCCAATTTTGGGCCCCATCCGACTCATTTTAATTTTTGGGTTTTTTTTTGGCTATATAGCCACAAAATGAGGGTTTATTGATGGAGAGCCAAGTTTGCTCAAACCAGCTCTCATTCAAAAATTGGGAAAGATTACCTCAAAAATATAGCACTTCATTGCATAAAATCTCTAAGGATTCCAGCAATACCTTAGTCAAACCCAAAAGCTCCAAGGATTCCAGCAATCCTTTGGTCAAACCAAAAAGCTCCAAGGATTCCTAAATCCCTTGGTCAAACCTAAAAGCTCCAAGGATTCCAGCAATCCCTTGGTCAAACCAAAAAGCTCCAAGGATTCCTAAATCACTTGGTCAATCCCAAAAATGCTCCAAGGATTATCACAATCCCTTGGTCACCCCAAAAAGCTCCAAGGATTATCGCAATCGCTTGGTCAAACCCAAAAAGCTCCAAGGATTATCGCAATCGCTTGGTCACCCCAAAAATCTCCAAGGATTATCGCAATCGCTTGGTCACCCCAAAAGCTCCAAGGATTATCATAATCGCTTGGTCATGCCAAAAAGCTCAAAGTATTATTGCAATCACTTGGTCACCCTAAAAGGGCCCCAACGGATTCTCAAAATCCCTTGGTCATCATCAAGAAAATTCAAAAAAAAAAAATAATCAAATAATCAAGAATCACAAAAACTTGCATCTCATCTCCATGCATGCTCAAAATCATCACAAAATTAAAAATCTTTTTTTTTTTTCTCCCCCTTTTCCTTCCCCCCAATATCAATCCATCAAAAACACAAAAATAATAGTTGCATTAAGCATCACATCCATACATTTGCATATTTGTGGTCATACAGGTCAAGGCACCATAGAATGTAATCACTTGGCAAAGTCCATCTTCATTCCATATTTCTTCGCTGTATAACCAATCCATCAAAATAAAATGCTATCCATATTTTCGCCATACTATAATTAGTTGTCTTCTAATGTATCAAGAGTTTTTCATCATTCAGTCGTCATTAGCTATCTAGCCACATACTGTACCAAGGCAGATAGCTTTTACGAAGGTAGAATTTTACTTGGAACACACCTTGTTACGTAGCATCCCAGCACAAATTAAAACACATAAACATTCCCGAGTTGTGTGAACGAAAGATGAAACCTGCAAAGCAATCTAGGTCGCCATAAGTGAAATGGTTATCTTCCTCATCCCCCTGTGCGAATGACCCCAAAGAATTCTGAGAGTTGGCAAAAGGACAAGCATCTTCCCTACCCAATTCCCCATGAATCCCAAGTTCTCAAAAGTTGCAAAACATCCAAAATTTGCAAAAGTCAAAAATCCAAAATTTGACATCCCAAAGTGCACACATCAAAAGGCACAAACAACAGTGATTTTCATCACTCCATATCCAAATCCCTTGCTCAAAAGAAAAACAAATAAAACAAAAATAAATAGTGACTTTTATCACTACAAAAGAGCAAGTATCCCAATACAATCGAAGAAAAGAAGGGAGTTGAACTTGAATCCCTGGAACTCTCAGCATTTAGAAGGTCATGAGATAAACCTCAGTACCGGTTTGGTTGATAGCCTATCGATCACTCGTGGCAAACCTCCCGCATGATGACATATCTGTCACATTAACTTGGGTGCAGATCAATGTTTGCATGTGGATAAGCTAGCTTATGGTATCCTAGATTACACCACAGATTAATTTGACTAAATACAACAAAGTAGTTAGTGGAGCTAATTAGGTGATCCTCAGTACAGGTTTGGTTGACAGCCTATATGGCACTTGTGGTATCCTGATAAATGCCACATCAAATGAACTCAATTACACACACAGGGATGTGAAATAACTTGGTCAAAGATAAGTCCGATTCATACCTTGTTCAAAGTCTTGTCAGATAAAAGTACAACCTTGGCTAGTTAGTTAAAACATCTGAATCTCAGAAAACCTAACTGCATTCTAAACCAACCGTCCCCCCCCCCCCCCCCCCCCCCACCACCCCACAAAAAAAAAAAAAAAAAAAAAAAAATAGGTGTGTGTGCCCTCCCCCCCCCCCCCCCCCCCCCCCCCGGAGATATATTTTTTTTTTTTTTTTTTTTTGTGTGGCCCCCAAAATCAATTTTTTTCCCCCCCCTTTCTTTTTGTTTTTTTTTTTTTTTTTAAATTTTGCTCTCTTCACACTTTTGCTTTCGTCCTATACTTAACTGCTTACTCCATAGTCATCAACCATCATGCATAAAATCAAATCATCACACGCGCATAAACAAAATAAAATTTGTATATATCATCAAAAATGCACCAAAAACAGCTAATAAACCTATCCAATGAGAGTGCTTTTGCACTTGACATTTTGAGCATGCAAAACAGATGTCGGGGTCACAAATCCTCACTATCCTACTCCCTAAGAAAACTACCATAGCCGGACCACTCCATGGGAAGATGGATCTTCGAGAATTTCATCCCCAAACGACATCACCAAAAGGGTCAAAAACGCACCCAAAAATAAGTAATAACATTGCCGAACGAAGGTTCCTTCGCGCTTGACATTCTTGGCATCCAAAATAGACGTCGGGGTTATAAATCGTCACCATCCTACTCCCTAAGAAGGCCACCATGGCAGGAATGCTCCATGGGAAGATGGATTTTTGAGAATTTCATCCCCAAATGGCGTCACCAAAAGGGTTAACACCCACCAAAAATAGGTCTAAATGTCAAAAAATTGCACACACATTCAAAGATAAATATTTGAAGGCACCCTTACAAAAGACATTTTGGGTCAAGCGACTCGTCACTTTTCTCATGAAGGTCACTCCCTCATCGATTTTTCGCTTGAGGGGGTAGTCACACTTAGTCATCAATCAACAATTACACACCCAATCATGGAAAATGGCATGCATTCAAAGGATCATTGACAAAGACAATTACGCTCCTACTTGGGGCAATAAAAAAGCAACAATCATAAGCTGATAAAACACTTGGCATTCATGAACCATAAACTCTAGGTTACGATAGACAAAAGGTTGTGCCCTTTGCCTATTCATGACTGATCAATGTCCAAGTTCAAGTAACACCTCACCGAAAAAGGTTAACACTTGAATTAAGTTCCTTCACTCGTCAGAAGCAAGGATTCAAGAATGCATGCCCTTTCTATGCTCAGGGCATCAAGAGTTGGTTATGTTACTAAGAAACCCTAATCATTAGTGCTTTGGTTATCTATTTTTGCTCGGCGCTATGCCATGCACAATGCATCCTAAAAAGGGGCATCTGTAGACACCAAAACAGCACCAATATGATTATGTGACTGCAAACACTGATCGCATTGACACACACAGCCCCAAGGGCAGCCCCTAGAGGTTAAAAAATGGTCCTAACCACTTTCATAGCAGTTTTGGAAGGTCAAGAGATCAATTTGACACCTTCTAGGCACTTTGCTCGAAATCCGTCCCTCCTTGGGACGAATTCAAAATGGGATCCGTCCTCCCCCAGGGACGAATACTGAATCCGCTCCGGGGTAGGGCGAATTCCAGGTTCAACGGGCAAAAAGAGAAATTGTGCCAAATGGCAGCCAAGGACAGTCAATTAATGCCTCCTGCCTTGCATGCGCGCGTAGGTGGGCAGATTGAACGTTAGAGGACTGTCACAAGGGCAGTCATGGAAGCCCAAGTTAGGGAGGAATCTCCTCCCTCTTGGGAAGGCATGGCCGCCAAGTGGCGCCCCTGCATGCCCATCCAAAGAGACCCCTTGGGTCTATAAATTGGTGAGCTTCCTCACCCAAAAGAGGACAGGTTGGAAGCATTTTTAAGCAACGAAGTGCTGCCAAATTGATACCACGCTTTACCTTTGATTCACCTCTTCCACATCCTTGATCTCTTTCGCAAGGGAGGTCATTGGGTGGTTATTGGAAGTGTGAATCCGGATCCAAAACCCGACACTTGACCACATTGATCCACCAATTCATCGACAACACATTACAAGAGATTTTGGACCCATCCCAAGTGGATTGGTGCCGAAATCAGGTTCCAACGGTGGGCGGCCCGCCCGGGCGCCCCGCACTACTGCGAGCCTAATCTTCTTTTTTAAGAACGATTGGGAATTCATGGCAGATTGTTCTTTTTGTCATTTGTTTATTTTGCATTCCATCTTATGCTGCTTAAATAGCTTGTAATTCTGATTTCACAATGCTTTGATCAAATCTTACCATGTTTTATCGCTTTTGTAGTCCTCACTAACTTGCAGGTAGCGGCATCAAATTCCCATTGATGGAGGCCAAATTGGGGAAATATGACCATCTGGGTCTTCCCAAAATGCCTCCAATTAGCTAACCCCCAAGTTTGTAGGTCTTTTGGAGCTCCCTAGATGCGACATTTTGGGCAGTATCACTTCGGCGCTTTGTTGCAGGTGAATTCGTCCTACCCCGGAGCGAATTACAGTCGGATCCGTCCCGCCCCGGAGCGAATTCAAATCGGTGAGGAATTTCTCGACTGTTTCATTTGCAGTGACCTTCTGGTGATGTTCCCTTGTTTCTGTCAAATTTGCAGGTTATTTTGATTCATTTTATTTATCGATTTATCTAATCTTATGCATGCATCCTCCATTGGTTTTTAGAGATCAAACGCTTTATCTTTTGCAACAGGTGCTACTAACGATTTTGTTGTTTCTTTGAATGTAGGAGGAGTAGCAAGGATCAAAGATTCATTCACACCAGCGATGGCAACACTTTGGCCCGCCCATTTTACATGTGGGCACGCGGAAGGAGGATCACTAAGTCATGATTGTAACCAAAACTCATGTTAACGCTCCTAGCCCCTGAAAAGGGGGGAGACGTCTTTGTAACCGATATTGAGAGAGTATAAATAAAAAGGGTTGTGCTTTCTATACTTTCTTTTATCTCAGTTCAATTCGTCTCTTTCATTTCATGCATTTCAAATTTCTAGGATTAAAGCGTTACATTTCGTTTTGCATTGCATAGCTTTAGTGTTTCTTTTCAACTTCCGAAATCTCGTGCTTTCAGTGGCGATCACGGTGGGACCCTGTCCCCTAATTTTTGAGATCAAGAAACTGATCAAAATTTGTGTTTTCTTGCTTACAGGTGCCATTTTTTGAACTCTGACTGTTGTTCGTTCCAGCCTGTGGCGAATACAGTACTGGAATTCGTCTGACCCTGAGATGAATTCGAATTCATCTCAGCCTGGGATGAATTCTATTCTGGTATTCGTCTCACCCAGAGATGAATTTTTGTCTATGCAGTTTCAGAGCCGAGAGTCAGAAACATCCGATTTGGGCGAGAGAAGAGGTAACAGTTCCTATCATTTTCTTGCTTTTCTGTTTTCTATTTTCTGTCAATTTTGCTTGCTTAGGGAAAGTTGTTGCTTGCCTGTTTCAATTTTTAATTAAAATGAACCCCACACACTTCACGTGGCATTTTTAAACCAAGGAGCTGGTCGTAAAACCCCAGCCCTTGATCAAGACCAATGGTGGATTTCATCACCACCTTGGCTTGATTTTGCATCCATTTACCCCGATTGTCACTGTTGCTCGACGTAAATCCTGACGAAAGCTGATCGAGTGTCGCTGGGGTGATTCCCAGCATGCGAGGATAAGTCTTCTATGGTAGGTGTCATAAACAGGGCAATCCCCCTTCCGTACCGCCTATGTTCCACGTACCATCTGCTCTCACGTACCTATAGTTTCCCTCTCGTAAGGGCGGGTATATAGAGAGGTTGGTATATCGGTCCGGCAATGGTATATCGAAGGGGCGACCATTTATGGGAGTCATAAGAGCCTTCATACTGCATTTAAACGTTCTTCAAAACGTTTTCAAAAACAAACATTAAAACACACGAAACCAGATTTAGGGCACACTTTTAATCTTTAAAAGAGATAATCATCGCTTGCATGTGTGTGATCTTTTCTATTTTGTGTAGCATAAAAATCAGAAAAATCATAAACAAAAGATAAAAAAATTTACACATTTTGTAGAGAAGTATCACAATGGTGTTCACCCGCAGCCAAGCCCAATCATGGGCGGATGCTACGAGGAATATCCAAGGAGGCACAAGTCACCTCCGGTACAGCCCCAAGGATTTGGTCATACCACCTTGGCGGCCTGACACACAAGGCAGTCCCCTCCGTGCCCTGACGAAATGGGACTATAAGGGCACCCCTTCTAGGGGCACTCCCTGCCAGCACAACACCCAGCACACACCCATTCAGGAGAGGTATACCCATGGGAGAACTCCCTTAGACGCCCACTATAAGTGGCCACTGCACGATGAAGCGCTAGAATGGCAGGGGGTCCATAAGGGGGGGCCACATGACTATGCCATCCCTCCTACACCTCGCATCATTGTTAGCAACAACCGGTCAAATCCAGAGCACACGGCTCTTCAGGCAGGGCGAGCCAACTCCGTCCGTCCCTTTTTCACTTATGAAAGAGAGCACGAGGAAGACCCCTACCTTCCTCAAGAGCAATATACAGTGTGGGAGCAATACGCCTCCGCACCTGCTATCTATCAGGACCACTCACTGAGGCCAAAGCCTCGAGGGAATGCCGCTACCCCCAATAGAGGGAGGTGGCCTATAGAGATCTCGGATCACCATGATCGAGATAGATATGTAGGAGAGGCATCTAGCCCTTCTAGACATGAGATGGCGGGACCAACTATCTTAGAATTTTCCAAACATGTCACCCGTCGGGCGCAACTCACGCAACTTGAGCTAGAGCGACTACAGTTAGAGGAACTGTACCATATTAACAAAGAGCGCCTTCAATGCCAGAAGGATGAGTTGTTCCAACACACTATGCAGGAGAGGACTCCAACCCCTCACACGCATAAGACAAAACATTATGAGAGGCACAACCCCCGGGTGCGAGACAAGTCTCCACGACCTTATCAAGCACCGCCCCCGACGCCTCCTAGACATGAGCGGGAGGCCACTCCTATAACCAATGATGGGCGCCTTCCTCAGGCACCCACCCAGGTTTATGGGCCACCCTTAGAAATTCCTCAAGAAGCCTCTAAGGAATCAGAGCGAGAAGGAGAGCGGGATGAAATGCCCTACCAAGGCATGGGGGGTGCTATCTGGCCACCCCTCCATAGGCCCCAAGTTCCTCAACAGGAACCAACCAAAGAGGAGGAGCTCAAATCCCCCGATACATGCAAAGCACTAGAGCACTTAGAGTCGGTAGAGACCAAGATTTTGGAGCTCCCAAGGCCCAACTTACATGAGGCTCCTTTCGAAGAGGATCAACCTCTGACCGTAGGGCTACCTGATGATGCAGTCTTCCATGTCTCAGAATCACCAGATTCTGATGAGCTGGACTCACTGGCCGAAGGTGAGGATAAAATAGAGATGGCCCACAACAATCACATGCGACAACATCAACACCCCATGGATATTGATGACGCACTTCAACAGCTAAACATAAGGCCAGGGCATGAGTGGCGCGTTAACCCAACGTAGTGGAACCAACTGTTGAATCCACCACTTTGGGCATACAGAGATCAACTTCCGCCCAGAGACCCCATAGCAATATCAGTACCGAGGGTAGACCCTGTCCTCCTATCCATGCATAGGGCCGATCCATTCATGCCAATACCTCCAGAGCTAGATCCGGAGCACAAAGACCAAAAGCTAGGGGTACCTCTATCCCCTGAAGAGCCATAGTCCAAACCAAAAAGCTCCAAGGATTATCGCAATCGCTTGGTCAAAACCCAAAAAGCTCCAAGGATTCTCGCAATCGCTTGGTCAACCCAAAAAGCTCCAAGGATTCAATTGCTTGGTCAACCCAAAAGCTCCAAGGATTCCCATAATCGCTTGGTCATCCCCAAAAGCCCCAAAGGTGTCCATGACCCCTTTGGTCAACCCATAAGTGCCCCAACGGTGCCCATAAATGATGCATGAGCATCCAACGAAATGTGGAAAATTTTATTTTTTCCTAAATTTTAGTGCATTTTGTCGGGGCCATAACTTCTCAACCGTAGCTCCGATTGATGTGAAATTTGACAGGGAGCTAGTTGGGAGATTTTTAAACAAATATGACTCCTTAGAGTCCTATTTGCCTAGAAAACCCAGTTTTTGGGGCCAAATTCCATCATCTAGTGCCCCGAAATTAGGTTTTAAAATTACTCACCTAATTTTTTATGCTTTTTGAGCTGTTCGGAGGTCTATATCTCCTAATGTATTTAGATTTAGGACTTAAAAATTTATTTTTGGCTTGTCTATTATAAGAGGGATGCGCACCCCAATTTTGGGCCCCATCCGACTCATTTTAATTTTTGGGTTTTTTTTGGCTATATAGCCACAAAATGAGGGTTTATTGATGGAGAGCCAAGCTTGCTCAAACCAGTTCTCATTCAAAACTTGGGAAAGATTACCTCACAAAGATAGCACTTCATTGCACAAAAGCTCCAAGGATTCCAGCAATCCCTTGGTCAAACCAAAAAGCTCCAAGGATTCCAGCAATCCCTTGGTCAAACCAAAAAGCTCCAAGGATTCTCGCAATCCCTTGGTCAAACCAAAAAGCTCCAAGGATTCCTAAATCCTTGGTCACCCAAAAAGCTCAAGTCCTTTGGTCAAACCAAAAAGCTCCAAGGATTATTGCAATCGCTTGGTCAATCCCAAAAATGCTCCAAGGATTATCGCAATCCCTTGGTCATCCCAAAAAGCTCCAAGGATTATCGCAATCACTTGGTCAAAACCCAAAAAGCTCCAAGGATTATCGCAATCGCTTGGTCACCCCAAAAAGCTCCAAGGATTATCGCAATCGCTTGGTCACCCCAAAAGCTCCAAGGATTATCACAATCGCTTGGTCACCCCAAAATCTCCAAGGATTATCGCAATCACTTGGTCACCCCAAAAGGGCCCCAACGGATTCTCAAAATCCCTTGGTCATCATCAAGAAAATTCAAAAAAAAAACAATCAAATAATCAAGAATCACAAAAAAATCTGCATCTCATTCTCATGCATACTTCAAGATCAAAAACACAAAAATAATAGTTGCATTAAGCATCACATCCATACATTACATATTTTTGATCATACAAGTCAAGGCACCATAGACTGTCATTACTTGGCAAAGTCCACCACCTTTCACATTTTCCATTTTGAAAACAATACAGCAAAAATAAACGACAATCACCATTTTGCCATATCATAAATCAGTTGTCATCTAATGTATCTAGAGTTTTCATCATTCAGCTGTCTTTAGATCTCTAGCCAAGAATTGTACAAAGTCAAACGGATTTTACGCAGGTAGAATTATACTTGGATCACACCTTGTTACGTAGCATCCCAACACAAATTAAAACACATAAAACATTCCCAAGTTGTGTGAATGAAAGATGAAACC
Organism: Wollemia nobilis; assembly: GCA_028583015.1. Lineage (NCBI taxonomy): Eukaryota > Viridiplantae > Streptophyta > Pinopsida > Araucariales > Araucariaceae > Wollemia > Wollemia nobilis. The sequence continues at coordinate 98,321 of JAQPPZ010000463.1, read as the reverse complement.
TGCAAAGCAATCCAGGTCACCATAAGTGAAACGGTTATCTTGCTCATCCCCCTATGCGAATGACCCCAAAGAATGCTGAGAGTTGGCAAAAGGACAAGCATCCTCCCTACCCAATTCCCCATGAATCCCAAGTTCTCAAAAAGTTGCAAAACATCAAAAATTTGCACATGTCAAAACTCCAAAAATTTGACATCACCCCCAAAGTGCATACATCAAAAGGCACAAACAATAGTGATTCTCATCACTCCAAATCCAAATCCCTTGCTCAAAAGAAAAACAAATATATAACAAAAATAAACAGTGATTTTTATCACTACAAAAGAGCAAGTATCCCAATACAATTGAAGAAAAGAAGGGAGTTGAACTTGAATCCCTGGAACTCTCAACATTCAGAAGGTCATGAGATAAACCTCAGTACCGGTTTGGTTGATAGCCTATCGGTCACTCGTGGCAAACCTCCCGCATGATGATATATCTGTCGCATTAACTTGTGTGCAGATCAATGTTTGCATGTGGATGAGCTAGCTTATGGTATCCTAGATTGCACCATAGATTAATCTGACTAAATACAACAAAGGAGTTAGTGGAGCTAATTAGGTGATCCTCAGTACAGGTTTGGTTGATAGCCTATCTGGCACTGGCGGTATCCTGACAAATGCCACATCAAATGAACTCAATTGCACACACAGGGATGTGAAATAACTTGGTCAAAGACAAGTCCGATTCATACCTTGTTCAAAGTCTTGTCAGATAAAAGTACAGCCTTGGCTAGTTAGTTAAAACATCTGAATCTCAGAAAACCTAACTACATTCTAAACCAACTATAATATCTTTCAAGCCTTACTTCACCATCAAAAAATACAAAAATAACATACAAGAAAAGACATGTATGCCTACAAAGCTATTCACCACAGCAATCGCCTAGGACAAAAAGCCATAAAGTTCTGCATAGTCTATGGTGCGACTACCAAACATCACAAATTCAATCCATCCATTCCATTTGCATATCATATAAATTAGAAACATTCGCATTCATCAACAACATATGCATTCATCACTATAACTTAACATGCATACATCCATAGTCATCAACCATCATGCATAAAATCAAATCATCACATTCACATAAACAAAAAATCAAAATAACAAAAATTGAACAAAAATGCACCAAAAATAGCTAATAAACTTGCCCGATTGAGAGTGCTTTTGCACTTGACATCTCGGCATGCAAAACAGATGTCGGGGTCACAAATCCTCACTATCCTATTCCCTAAGAAGGCTACCATAGCTGGACCGCTCCATGGGAAGATGGATTTTTGAGAATTTCATCCCCAAATGACATCACCAAAAGGGTCAAAAACCCACCCAAAAATAAGTAATAACATTGCCCGACAAAGGCTCCTTCGCACCTGACATTCTTGGCATCCAAAATAGATGTCGGGGTTATAAATCGTCACCATCCTACTCCCTAAGAAGGCCACCATGGCCGGACCGCTCCACGGGAAGATGGATTTTTGACAATTTCATCCCCAAATGGCGTCGCCAAAAGGGTTAACACCCACCAAAAATAGGTCTAAATGTCGAGAAACTGCACACACATTCAATGCTAAATATCTGAAGGCACCCTTACCTAAGTCATCTTGGGTCAAGCGACTCGTCGCTTTTCTCATGAAGGTCATTCCCTCATCGATTCGTCGCTTGAGGGGGTAGTCACACTTAGTCACCAATCAACAATTACACACCCAATCATGGAAAATGGCATGCATTCAAAGGATCATTGACAAAGACAATTACGCTCCTGCTTGGGGCAGTAAACAAGCAATAATCACAAGCTGATCAAACACTTGGCATTCGTGAATCATGAACTCTAGGTTACCATAGACAAAAGGTTGCGCCCTTTGCCTATTCATGACTGATCAATGTCCAAGTTCAAGTAACACCTCACCGAAAAAGGTTAACACTTGAATTAAGTTCCTTCAGCTCGTCGAAGCAAGGATTCAAGAATGCATGCCCTTTCCATGCTTGGGGCATCAAGAGTTGGTTAGGTTACTAAGAAACCCTAATCATTAGTGCTTTGGTTATCTATTTTTGCTCGACGCTGCGCCATGCACAGCGCATCCCAAAAAGGGGCATCTGTAGACACCAAAACAACACCAATCCGATTATGTGACTGCAAACACTGATCGCATTGACACACATAGCCCCAAGGGCAGCCCTCAGAGGTTAAACAGTGGTCCTAACCACTCTCACAGTAATTTTGGAAGGTCAGAGATCAATTTGGCACCTTCTAGGCACTTTGCTCGAAATTTGTCCCTCCCTGGGATGAATTCAAAATGGGATCCGTCCTCACCCAGGGACGAATTCTGAATCCGCTCTAGGGTAGGACGAATTCCAGGTTCAACGGGCAAAAAGAGAAATTGTGCCAAATGGCAGCCAAGGACAGTCAATTAATGCCTCCTGCCTTGCATGCACGTGTAGGTGAGCAGATTGAACGTTAGAGGACTGTCACAAGGGCAGTCATGGAAGCCCAAGTCAGGGAGGAATCTCCTCCCTCTTGGGAAGGCATGACCGCCAAGTGGCGCCCATGCATGCCCATCCAAAGAGACCCCTTGGGTCTATAAATTGGTGAGCTTCCTCACCCAAAAGAGGACAGGTTGGAAGCATTTTTAAGCAATGAAGTGCTGCCAAATTGATACCACGCTTTACCTTTGATTCACCTCTTCCACATCCTTGATCTCTTTCGCAAGGGAGGTCATTGGGTGGTTATTGGAAGTGTGAATCCGGATCCAAAACCCGACACTTGACCACATCGATCTACCAATTCGCCGACAACACATTACAAGAGATTTTGGGCCCATCCCAAGTGGATTGGTGCCGAAATCAGGTTCCAACGGTGGGCGGCCCGCCCGGCGCCCTGCACTCCTGCGAGCCTAATCTTCTTTTTTAAGAATGATTGGGAATTCATGGTAGATTGTTCTTTTTGTCATTTGTTTATTTTGCATTCCATCTTATGCTTCTTAAATAGCTTGTAATTCTGATTTCATAATGCTTTGATCAAATCTTACCATGTTTTATCGCTTTTGTTGTCCTCACTAACTTGCAGGTAGCAACATCAAATTCCCATTGATGGAGGCCAAATTGGGGAAATCTGACCATCTGGGTCTTCCCAAAATGCCTCCAATTAGCTAACCCCAAGTTTGCAGGTCTTTTGGAGCTCCCTAGACACGACATTTGGGGCAGTATCACTTCGGCGCTTTGTCGCAGGTGAATTCGTCCTACCCCAGGACGAATTACAGTCGAATCCATCCCGCCCAGGAGCGAATTCAAATCGGTGAAGAATTTCTTGACTGTTTCATTTGCAGTGACCTTCTGGTGATGTTCCCTTGTTTCTGTGAAATTTGCAGACTATTTTGATTCAGTTCATTTATCCTTTTATTCAGTTTCATGCATGCATCCTTCATTGTTTTTAGAGAACAAACGCTTCATCTTTGCAACAGGTGCTACTAATGATTTTGTTGTTTCTTTGAATGCAGGAGGAGCAGCAAGGATCAAAGATTCATTCACACCAGCGGCGGCAACACTTTGGCCCACCCATTTTACATGTGGGCACGCGGAAGGAGGATCACTAGTCACTATTGTAACCAAAACATGTTAACGCTCCTAGCCCCTGAAAAGGCGGGAGACGTCTTTGTAACCGATATTGAGAGAGTATAAATAAAAAGGGTTGTGCTTTCTATACTTCTTTCATTTCATCTCAATTCATCTCTTTTCCCTATTTCATGCATTTCAAATTTCTAGGATTAAAGCGTTACATTTCATTTTGCATTGCATAGCTTTAGTGTTTCTTTTCAACTTCCGAAATCTCGTGCTTTCAGTGGCGATCATGGTGGGACTTTGTCCCCTACTTTTTGAGATCAAGAAACTGATCAAAATTTGTGTTTTCTTGCTTACAGGTGCCATTTTTTGAACTCTGACTGTTGTTCGTTCCAGCCTGTGGCGAATACAGTACTGGAATTCGTCTGACCCTGGGATGAATTGGAATTCGTCTCAGCCTGGGACGAATCCTATTCTGGTATTCGTCTCACCCAGAGACGAATTTTTGTCTATGCAGTTTCAGGGCCGAAGATCAGAAACAGCCGATCTGGGCAGAGAAGAGGTAAGGGTTCTAAACTATTCCTGTCATTTTTTGTTTTTGTTTTCTATTTTCTGTCCATTTTGCTTGCTTAGGGAAAGTTGTTGCTGCATGTTTCATTTTTCTAAATTAAAAATAACCCCACACACATCACGTGGCATTTTTAAACCAAGGAGCTGGTCATAAAACCCCAGCCCTTGATCAAGACCAACGGTGGATTTCATCACCACCTTGGCTTGATTTTGCATCCATTTACCCCGATTGTCACTGTTGCTCGACGTAAATCCTGACGAAAGCTGACCGAGTGTCGCTAGGGTGATTCCCAGCATGCGAGGATAAGTCTTCTATGGTAGGTGTCATAAACAGGACAATCCCCCTTTCGTACCGCCTATGTTCCATGTACCATCTGCTCTCACGTACCTATAGTTTCCCTCTCATAAGGGCGGGTATATAGAGAGGTTGGTATATTGGCCTGGCAATGGTATATCGAAGGGGCGACCATTTATGGGAGTCATATGAGCCTTCATTACGCATTTAAATGTTCTTCAAAAATTTCAAAAACAAAAATAAAAATCAAAAACACACTAAACCAGGTTTAGGACACACTCTCAATCTTTAAACGAGATAATCATCGTTTGTGTATGTGTGTGTTCTTTTCTATTTTGTGTAGCATAAAAATCAGAAAAATCATAAACAAAAGATAAAAATCTACGCATTTTGTAGAGAGGTATCACAATGGTGTTCACCCACAGCCAAGCCCAATCATGGGCGGACGCTATGGGGAATGTCCAAGGAGGCACAAGTCACCTCCGGTACAGCCCCAAGGATTTGGTCATACCACCTTGGTGGCCTGACACACAAGGCAGTCCCCTCCGTGCCCTGACGGAATGGGACTATAAGGGCACCCCTTCTAGGGGCACTCCCTACCAGCACAACACCCAGCACACACCCATTCAGGAGGGGTATACCCATAGGAGAACTCCCTTAGACACCCGCTATAAGTGGCCACCGCACGATGAAGTGCTAGAATGGTAGGGGGTCCATAAGGGGGGGCCACATGACTATGCCATCCCTCCTACACCCCGCATCATTGTTAGCAACAACCGGTCAAATCCAGAGCGCATGGCTCTTCAGGAAGGGCGAGCCAACTCCGCCCGTCCCTTTTTCACTTATGAAAGAGAGCACGAGGAAGACCCCTACCTTCCTCGAGAGCAATATACAATGCGGGAGCAATACGCCTCCGCACCTGCTATCTATCAGGACCACTCACTGAGGCCAAAGCCTCGAGGGAATGCTGCTACCCCCAATAGAGGGAGGCGGCCTATAGAGATCTCGGATCACCACGATCGAGATAGATATGTAGGAGAGGCATCTAGCCCTTCTAGACATGAGACGACGGGACCAACTATCTTAGAATTTGCCAAACATGTCGCCCGTCGGGTGCAACTCACGCAACTTGAGCTAGAGCGACTACAGTTAGAGGAACTATACCATATTAACAAAGAGCGCCTTCAACGCCAGAAGGATGAGTTGTTCCAACACACTATGCAGGAGAGGACTCCAACCCCTCACACGCATAAGACAAAACATTATGAGAGGCACAACCCCTGGGTGCGAGACAAGTCTCCACGACCTTATCAAGCACCACCCCCGACGCCTCCTAGACATGAGCGGGAGGCCACTCCTATAACCAATGATGGGCGCCTTCCTCAGGAACCCACTCAGGTTTATGGGCCACCCTTAGAAATTCATCAAGAAGCCTCTAAGGAATCTGAGCAAGAAAAAGAGTGGGATGAAATGCACTACCAAGGTAAGGGGGTGCTATCCGGCTACCCCTCCATAGGCCCCACGTTCCTCAATAGGAACCAACCAAAGAGGAGGAGCTCAAATCCCCCGACACATGCAAAGTGCTAGAGCACTTAGAGTCGGTAGAGACCAAGATTTTGGAGCTCCAAAAGCCCAACTTACATGAGGCTCCTTTCGAAGAGGATCAACCTCTGACCGTAGAGCTACCTGATGATGCAGTCTTCCATGTCTCAGAATCACCAGATTCTGATGAGCTGGACTCACTGGCCGAAGGTGAGGATAAAATAGAGATGGCCCACAACAATCACATGCGACAACATCAACACCCCATGGATATTGATGACGCACTTCAATAGCTAAACATAAGGCTAGGGCATGAGTGGTGCGTTAACCCAACGTAGTGGAATCAAGTGTTGAATCTACCACTTTGGGCATACAGAGATCAACTTTCACCCAGAGACCCCATAGCAATATCAGTATCGAGGGCAGACCCTATCCTCCTATCCGTGCATAGGGCTGATCCATTCATGCCAATCCCTCCAGAGCCAGATCCGGAGCACAAATATCATCAAGCTGGGGGTACCTCTATCCCCTGAAGAGCATAGTCCAAACCAAAAAGCTCCAAGGATTATCGCAATCGCTTGGTCAACCCAAAAAGCTCCAAGGATTATCGCAATCGCTTGGTCAACCCAAAAAGCTCCAAGGATTACCGCAATCGCTTGGTCAACCCAAAAAGCTCCAAGGATTACCAATCGCTTGGTCAACCCAAAAAGCTCCAAGGATTACCGCAATCGCTTGGTCAACCCAAAAAGCTCCAAGGATTACCGCAATCACTTGGTCAACCCAAAAAGCTCCAAGGATTACCGCAATCGCTTGGTCAACCCAAAAAGCTCCAAGGATTACCGCAATCGCTTGGTCAACCCAAAAAGCTCCAAGGATTCCCATAATCGCTTGGTCATCCCCAAAATGCCCCAAAGGTGTCCATGAACCCTTTGGTCAACCCAAAAGCGCCCCAACGGTGCCCATAAATGATGTAGGAGCATCCAACGAAATTTGGGAAATTTTATTTTTTTCTAAATTTTAGTGCATTTTGTCGGGGCCATAACTTCTCAACCGTAGCTCCGATTGATGTGAAATTTGACAGGGAGCTAGTTGGGAGATTTTTAAACAAATATGACTCCCTAGAGTCCTATTTGCCAAAAAAACCCAGTTTTTGGGGCCAAATTCCATCATCTAGTGCCCCGAAATTAGGTTTTAAAATTACTCACCTAATTTTTTATGCTTTTTGAGATGTTCGGAGGTCAATATCTCCTAATGTATTTAGAGTTAGGACTTGAAAATTTATTTTTGGCTTGTCTATTATAAGAGGGATGCACACCCCAATTTTGGGCCCCATCCGACTCATTTTAATTTTTAGGGTTTTTTGGCTATATAGCCACAAAATGAGGGTTTATTGATGGAGAGCCAAGCTTGCTCAAACCAGTTCTCATTCAAAACTTGGGAAATATTACCTCACAAAGATAGCACTTCATTGCACAAAAGCTCCAAGGATTCCAACAATCCCTTGGTCAAACCCAAAAGCTCCAAGGATTATCCGCAATCCTTGGTCAACCCAAAAAGCTCCAAGGTTGTCAAACCCAATAGCTCCAAGGATTCATCAATGGCACCCAAAAGCTCCAAGGATTATCGCAATCGCTTGGTCACCCCAAAAAGCTCCAAGGATTATCGCAATCCTTGGTCACCCCAAAAGCTCCAAGGATTATCACAATCCTTGGTCACCCCAAAAGCTCCAAGGATTATCGCAATCCCTTGGTCACCCCAAAAGCTCAAGGATTAAATCGTCAAGAAAATCAAAAACAAACAAAATCATCAAGAAACAAACAAAATCTGCATCTCATTCTCATGCATACTTCAAAATTCAAAATACAAATAATAGTTGCATTAAGCATCACATCCATACATTACATATTGTTGATCACACAAGGCAAAGGCACCATAGACTGTCATTACTTGGCAAATCCACCACCTTTCACATTTTCCATTTTGAAAACAATACAACAAAAATAAACGACAATCACCATTTCGCCATATCATAAATCAGTTGTCATCTAATGTATCTAGAGTTTTCGTCATTCAGACTGTCTTTAGATCTCTAGCCAAGAATTGTACAAAGTCAAATGGATGTTACAACGGTAGAGTTTTACTTGAAATACACCTTGTTACGTAGCATCCCATCACAAGTTCAAAAACACATAAAAACAAATTCCCAAGTTGTGTCAATGAAAGATGAAACCTGTAAAGCAATTCAGGATACCAAACAGTGAAAAAGTTATCTCGCTCATCCCCCTGTGCGAATGACCCCAAGAATGCTGAGAGTTGGCAAAAGGACAAGCATCTTCCCTACCCAATTCCCCAAGAATCCCAAGTTCTCAAAAAAAAGTTGCAAAACATCAAAATTTTGCAAAAAGTCAATACTCCAAAACATTGACATCAAATCCCATAAAGTGCATACACAAAAGGCACAAGCAATAGTGATTCTCATCACTCCCAAATTCAAATCCCTTGCTCAAAAGAAAAATAAATACAAAAATAAACAGTGATTTTATCACTATAAAAGAGCAAGTATCCCAATACAAATGAAGAAAAGAAGGGAGTTGAACTTGAATCCCTGGAACTCTCAGCATTCAGAAGGTCATGAGGTGAACCTCAGTACCGGTTTGGTGGATAGCCTATCGGTCACTCGAGGCAAACCTCCCGCATGATGATATATCTGTCACATTAACTTGTGTGCAGATCAATGTTTGCATGTGGATGAGCTAGCTTATGGTATCCTAGATAGCACCACAGATTAATCTGACTAAATACAACAAAGGAGTTAGTGGAGCTAATTAGGTGATCCTCAGTACAGGTTTGGTTGACAACCTATCTGGCACTGGCGGTATCCTGACAAATACCACAAAAACAAATTCAATTGCACACATAGGGATGTGAAATAACTTGGTCAAAAACAAGCACGATTCATACCTTGTTCAAACATCTTGTAAGACAACAGTACAGTCTTGGCTAGTTAGTTAAACCATCTGAGTCTCAGAAACACTTAGCTACATTCTACGCCAACCGTTGCATATAATCCATCCCTATATCACCATCAAAAAAAAAAAAAAAAGAGCAACATATATACACAAAAGCATTTACCACAACAATCACCCAGTACACAAAGCCATAAGTCCTGTATAGTCTATGGTGCCAATGCAAAGTTATCAACAAATCATTTCATCCATTCCATTACCTATCATATAAATCAACAACATTCGCATTTATCATACCATATGCATACATCAATATAAAGTAGCATGCATCCATCAACATCAATCATTGTGCATAACATGAAATTATGACATATACACAAAGCAAGAAAATCAAAACAACAAAAACAACAAATATCCACAAACAATAGCAATAAAAGTGTCGAACAAAGGCACCTTTGCACTTGACATTCAATGGCATAGAAAACTGATGTCGGGGTTTACATTGTCACTACTCTACTCCCTAAGAAGGCTACCATAGCTGGACCGCTCCATGGGAGGACGAATTTTTGACAATTTAATCCCCAAATGGTGTCACAAAAAAAAAAATCAAAACAACAAAAACAACAAATAAATGCAACACAAAAACAAAGCAATAAGCATTGTCGGACACAAGTGCTCTTGCACTTAACCTCTTGGCATAGAAAATCGATGTCGGGGCTCAAATTGTCACTCTCCTACTTCCCCAAGAAGGCTACCATAGCCGGACCGCTCCACGGGAAGACGGGTTTTCGATGATTTCACCCCATAATGGCATCACCAAAAGGGTTTTACCCACCAAAAATAGGTCCAAATGTCGAGAAACTGCTTAAGCTTTAAACGGAAAACATCTGAAGACACCCTCACCTAAGTCATCTTGGGTCAAGCGACTCGTCGCTTTTCTCATGACGGTCATTCCCTCATCGATTCGTCGCTTGAGGGGGTAGTCACACTTAGTCACCAATCAACAAACACACACCCAATCAAGGCAATGGCATGCATTCAAAGAATCATTGACAAAGACAATCACGCTCCTGCTTGGGGCAGCAAACAAGCAATAATCACAAATTGATCAAACACTTGGCATTCCCGAAGCATGAACACAAGGTTCCCCCATGGACAAAAGGTTGCGCCCTTTGCCTATTCATGACTGATCAATGTCCAAGCTCAAGTCACACCTCACCAAAATAGGTTAACACTTGAAATCAAATTCCTTAGCTCGTCAGAAGCAAGGATTCAAGAATGCATGCCCTTTCCATACTTGGGGCATCAAAAGTTGGTTAGGTTACCAAGAAACCCTAATCATTAGTGCTTTGGTTATCTATTTTTGCTCAGCACTGCGCCATGCACAACGCATCCCAAAAAGGGGCATCTGTAGACACCAAAATAGCACCAATCCGATTATGTGACTGCAAACACTGATCGCATTGACACACACAGCCCCCAGGGCAGCCCTCAGAGGTTAAACAGTGGTCCTAACCACTCTCACAGCAATTTTGGAAGGTTAGAAATCAATTTGGCACCTTTTAGGCACTCTGCTCCAAATCCGTCCCACCCCGGGACGAATTCAAAATGGAATCCGTCCTCACCCAGGGACGAATACTGAATCCGCTCCTAGGGTAGGACGAATTCCAGGTTCAACAGGCAAAAAGAGAAATTGCACCAAATGGCAGCCAAGGACAGTCAATTAATGCTCCCTGCCTTGCATGCGCGGGTAGGTGGGCAAATTGAACGTTAGAGGACTGTCACAAGGGCAGTCATGGAAGCCCAAGTCAGGGAGGAATCTCCTCCCTCTTGGGAAGGCATGGCCGCCATGTGGCGCCCCTGCATGCCCATCCAAAGAGACCCCTTGGGTCTATAAATTGGTGAGCTTCCTCACCCAAAAGAGGACAGGTTGGAAGCATTTTTAAGCAACGAAGTGCTGCCAAATTGATACCACGCTTTACCTTTGATTCACCTCTTCCACATCCTTGATCTCTTTCGCAAGGGAGGTCATTGGGTGGTTATTGGAAGTGTGAATCCGGATCCAAAACCCGACACTTGACCACATCGATCTACCAATTCGCCGACAACACATTACAAGAGATTTTGGGCCCATCCCAAGTGGATTGGTGCCGAAATCAGGTTCCAACGGTGGGCGGCCCGCTCGGGCGCCCGCACTACTGCGAGCCTAATCTTCTTTTTTAAGAATGATTGGGAATTCATGGTAGATTGTTCTTTTTTGTCATTTTTTTATTTTGCATTCCATATTATGCTGCTTAAATAGCTTGTAATTCTGATTTCACAATGCTTTGATCAAATCTTACCATGTTTTATCGCTTTTGTTGTCCTCACTAACTTGCAGGTAGCAGCGTCAAATTCCCATTGATGGAGGCCAAATTGGGGAAATCCGACCATCTGGGTCTTCCCAAAATGCCTCCAATTAGCTAACCCCAAGTTTGTAGGTCTTTTGGAGCTCCCTAGATGCGACATTTGGGGCAGTATCACTTCGGCGCTTTGTCGCAGGTGAATTCGTCCTACCCCGGAACGAATTACAGTCGAATCCATCCCGCCCAGGAGCGAATTCAAATAGGTGAAGAATTTCCTGATTGTTTCATTTGCAGTGACCTTCTGGTGATGTTCCCTTGTTTCTGTGAAATTTGCAGACTATTTTGATTCATTTCATTTATCCTTTTATTCAGTTTCATGCATGCATCCTTCATTGTTTTTAGAGAACAAACGTTTCATCTTTGCAACAGGTGCTACTAACGATTTTGTTGTTTCTTTGAATGCAGGAGGAGCAGCAAGGATCAAGGATTCATTCACACCAATGGTGGCAACACTTTGGCCCGCCCATTTTACATGTGGGCACGTGGAAGGAGGATCACTAGTCACTATTGTAACCGAAACATGTTAACGCTCCTAGCCCCTGAAAAGGTGGGAGACGTCTTTGTAACCGATATTGAGAGAGTATAAATAAAAAGGGTTGTGCTTTCTATACTTCTTTCATTTCATCTCAATTCGTCTCTTTTCCCTATTTCATGCATTTCAAATTTCTAGGATTAAAGCGTTACATTTCGTTTTGCATTGCATAGCTTTAGTGTTTCTTTTCAACTTTCGAAATCTCATGTTTTTAGCACCAAAAAGGATTCAAATCCCACCAAAAACAAGTCAAATTTGGTTAAAATTCACTCTTGATCAATATGGAATAAAATTTTCTCATATATGAATGGAAAAGTATTTACTTCAATCCTTAATAAGACCACTATGGTCAGATCACCCCACGAGAATGAGGCATTCAATTCCTTTCTTCCATAAAATGTCAATAAATCCATTAAAATCCTTATAAAATAGATATATTTTACAATGGGTAAAGCTGAAGGAACCCCAACCATGTCATACCGGTCAAGTGACTCATTGTTTTTATCATTTTTCATTCCCTTATTGACTCATCACTTGAGGGGTAGTCATACTTAACAAATTCATAATAAAAATCAACAATCAAACACTCAATCATGCAAATCGTGTTCGTCCAACGAATCATTGACAAAGACAATCATGCCCTTGCTTGGGGCAGAAAGCAAGAAAAAAATTTAATTAAAAAAATTCTTTGTATTCTGGAAGCATGAAAGACATGACTCTGCATCTTCATAACTAAACAATGTCCAAGAGTAGGTAAACCTTAGAGGAGAGGTTGTACTTGAATCAAGTTTCTTAGCTTGTCAAAAGTAAGGATTTAAGAATGCATGCTCTTTCCATAATTGGGACATCTAAAGTTGGTTAGGTTATTGAATAACCTTTATCATTTGATATTTTAGTTATCTATTTTTATTTCGTGCTATGCTACACATAATTTATCCCAAAAAGAGGTATATGTAGACACTAAAATTATGTTAATCCGATTAGATGACCAAGGCATTGTCTAAATTGATACTATATAGCCCCTTTGGGCAATCCTCAAAGGTTACATAGTGGTCCTAACAAATTTTAAGGGGTCCTAAACAACTTTTGGGAAGTTTTAGGCCATTTAGGCATGGTTGTCCCACCCTAGGATGTCCATATTCCATGGTTGTCCCACCTAGGGATGACCATCGACAGTCATCCTTGGGTGGGATAATCATGGCCTTTGACCCTTAAAAAGTAAAAATTAGGATAAATGACACCCAAAAACTACCATTTATCCCACCTATTCAAGCATTATAGTGAGAGGGCACATGACTCTCATGATATATTGTACATTGAAGTACAAAAAGGGAGATTCATTTCCCCTCCACTACATGGTGGGCTTTGGGACAAATCGTAACCTTGGCCTCGCATGGTCTCACATGGGCTATAAAGTGGATCAATTCCACCCAATTTTAGAAAGGATTCTTTGCATATTTCACCATAGAGTGCTACTAATATTTTCCTCCACTTTATTGTGTGTTTTCCCTTGAGATCTCCATCAAGCAAAGGAGATTTTCAAGTTACTAAAAAATGCATAATATGTTTACAAAATCAGTCCATTTGAGTGATTCCTATATCCAAATTTATCGATAATACCCCTGAGAGTGTTTTGGACCAATTCCCAAAGGAATCGATGGTAAAAACCACTAGATTTGGTGGCCATCCCACACCAAGATGACCCCCAAATTGTGAAAGTCCTAAACCTCCCACCCTAGTATGGCCATAAACTAGAGTATAATTTTATTACTATTTTTCATAGATAGGTTCTAGACTATATTATATGCTCTCTATTCAAATTTGATTTCATTTGGCATTGTATTGCTTTTGTTATCATGTTTTTATGATTTGCAGGTCTACATGGCTCACCCCAGAATGATCATAAATCTAATCATGATTTCCTTACTTTTTTCAATTAGATCATTTACAAAGCACATAATATGCATAGATATCAAATTTTGTAGCATTTGGAGTAATTTTGAATAGTCTATTATATTTCTCCCCTTTCAAGCTTATTGATGCATGCATATTCATAGTTTCATCTTAATACACACATGTTTTTAATAAATTTTAGTTTCTTGTACGTATATTTAGGTACTAAAGCACATAAATAAGTAGTAGCAAGCTAAAATAGTGATAGAATACTTTGTGGTGGTATCAGAAGCCCGTTCACCTCAATTGTAAGTGCGGGGAAGACAATGGAAGTGTGCCTTGGATTCTTGGAAGTATATGATCCTTTGATTCCTGTATTGAGTGTATCAATTGAGAGCCCTCAAGGGGACATTTTGTGACTTCTTATTTGACATTTATATCAATAGAATAAGAATTTCCTATTTCTTTCATATATGTATCATTCTATGCTTGTTTGAAGTGTCACTTTCGTAGTGCTTAGATCAAGTAGAATAATAGATGCATCTCATTTTCCCTTACTAGGTGCACCACTTGTCCACTCTACACTTACAACCCATAGTACTTACAACTCCAACCCTATAATATTTGTAGTGTCATTACTAGAAATATACTGATCATGTTATAATATTATAAACACCACCTTAATGCCTCCATTTTCCTATTTTATATATATATATATCTAATTAAATGGTAGACACTCTAAAATAGCTACACATAATATGCATACAAATAAAATGGAAAACAAAGGATAATTTCAAGGTAGGAACATAACCTGAGTACCATACTTATCTTGTTCTACTTGATAATAGTTGTTAGAACATAAATGCTAGTGTTCATGTTGCAAGTATTATAGGTGGTGTAGGTACCACTTGTTGACTATTGTGGTTTTCTTTCATATCATACATAGACTACTAGAAACTAATTTTTAGTCTAGAGTGATATTTGAATGCCTTATATCAAGGATATTTTATTTTAAAATATGGGTACCAATAAGTTATTTTTTTCACATCTACTATCCTTGGAACGCGAGTGAAGATTTTTACTATAATTTTTTTTTGTGAAAATTAATGCTTATATCAAAATGGAGTACGTGGGGAAAAATAATTCTCAAGTACCCACATCATTATTAAAAATAACTCAATCATATCTATTACTATTAGGACTCATTGTAGGTTGAGTGGGCAGAGTGAGTCATCATGAATTATTGATTTGGCCTCGATAGTTTTGAAAGGGATGATTTTTATTGAATTGGTTATCCTCCTCATTATTTTTGAAGAGATGATTAGGCCTTAGTTGTATTATTATGAAGCCTAAGTACATGATTGTCGTACTTATCCCATATTAATCCATTAATGGTAAGGATAAATAAAAGTTTTGAATAAGTTTAATTTTCAAATATAACTAGAATTTATGGCTGCCAAGCACATCCTTGGTTAATTTTATTAACTTATTTGTGTCATACATTCAATGTTATAGCCTTGAGTTCTTCAACCAAGGGGTATATTCTAGGTTATTGTGTATGGGAATATACCAATCATATGGATGTTTTTCCAAGGGATACCCATGTAATGTGTGCCTCTTCTTACATGTTAGGTAGTATGTTGTCAAGGATGATTCCTCTAAGGCTTTAGCTTTCATGATATTCAATGAAGAAGATAAGGTACTAATGATTTTTTCCTTCATACCTTGTAACAAGTTACTAATTTCATCAATTACGATGTTGTTGATTGATTTAGATCTAACCTTACAATATTGTGATCCTTCTCATGCCTGTGAATAATTAGTACAAATATTAATAACTCTTTGGAGGTTCTATTTGGAAATATTTTGAAAGCACGAGATTCCGAAAGATTGAAAGGAAAACTAATGCGATGTATTCAAAACCCAAAGTTAACGCTTAAGGTCCTATAAAGTGAAATGCATGAAATGAAAGAAAAGAGACGAATTTAAATGAGATAAAAGGAAGTATAGAAAGCACAACCCTTTTTATTTATACTCTTCCAATTCGGTTACAAAGACGTCTCCTCCCTTTTAAGGGGTAGGAGCGTTAACATAGTTTCAATTACAATCATGGATTTAGTGTTCCTCCTTCCGCGTGCCCACATGTGAAATGGGCGGGCCAAAGTGTTGCCGCCGCTGGTATTGATGAATCTTTAATCCTTGCTGCTCCTCCTGCGTTCAAAGAAACAACAAATCGTCAGTAGCACCTGTGTATGATAATGAAACTCGCAAATCTGAAAGAGTACTGTTAATGAATATAAAAGATAAATATAACGATGATTAAAATGAATCTAAATAGACTAAAAATTTGACAGAAGCATAATCATGTAACTAGCAAAATACTGCAAAAGAAACAGTCACCAAATTCGATACAGATCCGTATTCGTCCCGGGGTGGGACGAATAAACCTGCAACAGTTTGGTACTCGTTTCGGGGTGAGACGAATAAACCTGCAATAAGGCAGGGGGTGCCCGAAGGCAAACCACCCGCTGGTTGAGACTTTGTTTCGACACCAATCCGCTTGGGATGAGTCCGAAACCTGTTGTGATGTGTTATCGACAAATTGGTAGGATATTGTGGTCAAAAAATTGGGTTTTGGGTCTTGATTCGTGCCTCCAAAAGTCACCCAATAACCTCCCTTTCGATTAAGAGATTATGGATGTAAAAGCACAAATCGTAAGTAAGTAAACTGGCAGCACTTCGTTGCTCAAAATGCTCCTTCTCTGTATATTTTTGGGTGAGGAAACTCACCATTTTATAGACCCAAGGGGTCTCTTTGAATTAGCATGCAGAAGTGCTACTTAGCATGAATGCTTTTTCAGGGAAGAGAAGACTTCTCCCTGATTAAGGGCTCCATAACTACTTCTGTAACTACTTCTGCATGCCCAAAAGAACTCACTCGCACTCCCATGCAATGAAGGGAGAGTTAAGTAGCTAATTTGAGTTGTCATGAAAAAGCCCACTCTCACTCCCATGCAATGAAGGGAGAGTCAAGTGGCATATCTGAGTTGTCCTAAAAAGCTCACTCTCATTCCCATGCAGTGAATGGAGAGTCAAGTGGCAGATATGAGTTGTCAAAGAACTCACTCGCACTCCCATGCCATGAAGGGAGAGCTAAGTGGCAGTTCTGAGTTGTCATGTGCCGAGGTTTGACTTTTTGTAGGTCAAACCTGGCATTCGTCCCACCCAGGAGCGAGCGCTGGTAATCGTCCCTGGGTGGAACGAGTACCGATCTGCACTCGTCCCTGGGTGGAGCGAATAAGTAGCAGAGTGCCTAAAAGGTGCCAAATTGATCTCTGACTTTTAAAACTATTGTGTGAGTGGTTAGAACCACTGTTTTAACCTCTGGGGCTGCCCTGGGGCTGTGTGTGTTAATGCGATCAGTGTTTGCAGTCACATAATCGGATTGGTGCTGTTTTGGTGTCTACAGATGCCCCTTTTTGGAAAGCGCTGCACATGGTGCAGTGCTGAGCAAAAATAGATAACCAAAGCACTAATGATTAGGATTTCTCAGTAACCTAACCAACTTTGGATGCCCCAAGTATGGAAAGGGCATGCATTCTTGAATCCTTGCTTCTGACGAGCTAAGGAATTGGATTTCAAGTATTAACCTATTTTGGTGAGGTGTGACTTGAGCTTGGGCATTGATCAGTCATGAATAGGCAAAGGGCGCAACCTTTTGTCTGTGGGAACCTTGTGTTCATGATTCATGAATGCCAAGCGTTTAATCAGTTTGTGATTGTTGCTTGTTTGCTGCCCCAAGCAGGAGCGTGATTGTCTTTGTCAATGATTCTTTGAATGCATGCCATTGCCTTGATTGGGTGTGTGTTTGCTGATTGGTAACTAAGTGTGACTACCCCCTCAAGCGACGAATCGATGAGGGAATGACCGACATGAGAAAAGCGACGAGTCACTTGACCCAAGATGACTTAAGTGAGGGTGCCTTCAGATGTTTTCCATTGAATGCTTAAGCAGTTTCCCGATTTTTGAACCTATTTTTGGTGGGTGGGAACCCATTTTGGGACGTCATATGGGGTTAAAATTGACAAAAATCTGATCTCCCATGGAGCAGTCCGGCCATGGTGGCCTTCTTAGGGAAAATATAGTGACAATGTAAACCCCGACATCAGTTTTTGTATGCCAAGGAGGTCAAGTGTAAAAACACTTTTGTCCGACAATGTTTATGGCTCTTTGTTGTTGCATTTTTTGTTATGTTTTATTGTTTTTGTTATTTTGAGTTTTTTGCTTTGTATTCGTCCCTGGGTGGGACGAGCACCAACTGGTAATCGTCCCAGGGTGGAACGAGCGCTAACTAGAGTGCTCGTTTCGGGCAGGGATGAATTTGAGCGAAAAAAACTATTTAAGGGCAAAAATCTTAATTTGGGCTCATTTGTGTTGTTCATCGTCTGCGATTTGGAGCTCTGAGGAGGAGGAGGTCGATTTGCCGAAGCGAAGCGCTGCCGGTTTTTTCAGCCACCATGAGTGCACATACCGGGTCATCGAGCGGTGGAGCCGAAGCGAGACCAGTAAGTACACTTCCTCCTGTGGTTTATTTTGAATTTTTTTTTTTAAATCGTAATTTGTTTTTATTGTGTTTTTCTGTTGTTTAAGAAACGAAACCCTAATTAATTAATTAAAAAAGGTGAATGAATTGATTTAAAGACCATGAAACAAAAATGAAACGTGTATGCAAACCGTAGGGTAAACCAATTTAAACCTAGATGGAAAACCTTAGGATAAACCAAAGTGAAACTTAGAGTCAAAACCGTAGGTAAACCAGGTCAGTTTTTTTTTGTTGTTGTTAAGATTAAAATGAAACCCTAGGTGAAAAATTGATGAAAAAATTGTGTAATTTTGTGGATGGTTAAACTTAGGTTGAAACCGTAGGTAAACCATGTCAATTTTTTTTATTAAAATGAAACCCTAGGTGAAAAATTGATGAATTTTTTTTGTGAATGGTTAAACTTAGGTTAAACCGTAGGAAACCAATTCAGTTTTTGTTGTTTAAAATAAAACTTTTTTGAAAACTAGAATTAAAAAACCTAGAGAATATTTTTTTTTTTTAATGGTTTAAAAGAAAACTTGTAAAATAAACCTAGAATTTTTAATGGTTTAAAAGAAAACTTGTTTTGTCAGTTAACACTAGAATTAAGAACCCTAGAGAACTTTTTTTGTTTTTGTTTAATTAAAAAAAAATAATTTGAAGTTTTGTTGTGTTTTTGAATTTATCAGTTAGGATTAGAAACCCTAGGCCTGACAAATAATTTTTTTGATTTTTTGTAAGTGTTTTTGAATTTATCAGTTAGGATTAGAAACCCTAGGACTGACAAATAATTTTATTGAATTTTTGCTTTGTTTTTGGCTGTATAGTTTTAATGCATTATTGTATATACATGTTAGGGTTGTATTTTGTTGTTTTTAATGTTTTTGTGTTGTTTTCTTTTGCAGGTTGTGAAGAGCCGGCATCGGGTACCTACTATGTTTACTGAAGCACGTGCGACGCTGACCTTGGCTGACTGGGACTGGCTTGACGCCCTTGGGCTCAAGCAGGTGACTCGACTGGAGCCGGTAGTCGAGGATCGGGCCTATCTGACGGCCCTGATCAATCTGTGGGATCCCCGGACTAATACCTTCCATCTCTCGATAGGGGAGATAATGGTGACCTTGGAGGATGTTTATCGGATTCTACGGATTCCAATAGATGGATTGCCGATCCAGACGATGCCACGAGCTCGGAGGACAATGGTACTGACACGTTGTTTCGGACATGGAGAGGAGTTGGGTGTGGAGAGCCCTATGGAGATGGCGGAGAGCGATTGCCAGATTGGCGGCATACTGGTGCGATGGTGGCTAGAGAGAGGTGTGTTGGGAACGAGGCATGCATTACTCATGAGCCTCATTTCCAACATGTTGCTCCCTGACTCTTCTGGCATGAGGTTCTCATGGAACCTGCTAGAGGTGGTATTCAGGTTGGTGGAGTGTCCGATAGATACTCCGATGATTATGAGATGGGGATAGACGCTACTGGCATAGCTCTATGATGAGTTGTATGAGGTCCACTGTCGAAAGCGAAAGGGGATCGGTTGCAGCTACTTGTTGCAGTGTTGGGCTTGGCAGCACATAGCAGTGGAGAGGCCGATGGGGCTGCCCTGGATGACATGGGCGGAGATGGCAGACCGAGAGATTGGATATGGGGTACTATGGCGGAGGTCGAAGGAGCAGGGACAGAGTCGACGATGGGCAGGTGTCGTAGGGCACTATGTCGATGCCTTTGCTCGGCTTACTCCTGGAGAGGTGTTCTGGCGCCCCTATCGGGACTGTCCAGCCTGGCTTGAGGCTGGAGAGTGGCTCCGATGGGTACGGAGGGGGCGATGGCTGATTGGGAGGCATGGGACAGAGCAGGAGTTCTTCCCATACGGTCGGGTGACCCGATAGTTCGGGGTGCGCCAGGGGATGCCTAGTGAGCCCGTAGTCTATCGACATCGGGGAGATGAGAGGACGCTGGACCGGCCAGTCATTGCGCCACTTGGCGAGGATTCAGATATGGTGATTGACGTCCCAGATGTGGATGACGTCGGGATGACTACGGAGTATGAGCAGTGGTGGACTCTACGATGATGGCGAGGCGAGGGGCCTCTAGGGGGTGTCATAGCAGCAGCAGGGGATGAGGGTACAGAGGTACCAGATGAGGGTTGGGGTGCTCCACGTGATGATGAGGACATGGTAGAGGTGGAGGATGTTGGAGGGGATTTTGGGGTACTGGACCAGCCGGAGATGCAGGACGTCCCGGAGCAGTGGGAGCTAGAGTAGGCTGCTGTCCCGGATTCGCCTATGCCTCAGGCAGGTTCGGAGGATGTGGAGGCGAGGCTCAATGCTGAGATAGCATGATTGGAGGACCTGCTATGGAGGTGAGATGGGGAGCTAGGAGAGGCTTTGTAGGAGAGAGATCTCTTGCGGACTCAGTTGGTAGAGCGGGAGAGCGCATGGGCTGCGTCTCATCGGTAGGAGGGGGATATTGATGTTGCACGAGAGAGGGATCTCCTGCGGGTGCAGCTAGCACAGCGCGATGATGTAGTAGCTTACTACCATCGATGGGAGGTAGAGTGGGGTCGACGAGAGGCAGATTGGGGCCGACGAGGAGTCATATTGGTGGTGGCATCGGTTGGAGATGGAGGGAGAGATTATCCACCTTGGTGGGCGAATACCTGAGCCTCCTGGAGGTGGCTCGTCGTATCGAATGAGAGATAGCAGGACTGAGCAGTCAACATCATCCCATCGTAGGCGGCTAGATGAGGGAGGCGCTAGTGGGCACGATGCAAGGGCGAGCAGCAGTCACCCTGAGAGGTCCCATAGGACCCACACTACAGGGGGTAGTTCCCGTCGCACCGATCCTGCGTGATCATGGTGGCCGACGCCCTAGGCTTGGGGTTTTTGAGTTTTTGGATTTTGGTAGCGAGGTCCGAGGACCGGCTCATTGTAGCCTACGGGCATTTTTGTTATGATATATATATACATATGACTCTTTTTGATGTTTATACATTTTTCATGATTTATTTTTATGTACATGTTTTTACATTGATGTATGCATATGCGATTATGAATGCGATGGTTCTAATTTGTATGATGTATGCATATGGAATGAATGAAATGAGTTGTTGATGATTTGTCGATGCACCATAGACTGTACAAGATTTGACTGACTTGTTATATTAATGGGATGACTTTGTGGAATGCCTGTGCATGTGAAAACTTTATTTTTTTGTATTTTGCATATTTTTTGAATGGTGATGTACGGAATGAAATGTGACAGTTGTTTTAAAATGTAGTTTAAGCTTTTCTGAGATTCAGATATTTTAACTAACTAGCCAAGACTGTACATTTATCTCGCAAGACTTTTGAACAAGGTATAAATCTGACTTGAATTTAACCAAGTTATTTCACATCCCTGTGTGTGCAATTGAGTTCGTTTATGTGGTATTCATCAGGATACCGCCAGTGCCAGATAGGCTATCAACCAAACCTGTACTGAGGATCACCTAATTAGCTCCACTAACTCCGTTGTTGTATTTAGCAAGATTAATCCATGTGACAATCTAAGGTACCATAAGCTAGCTCATCCACATGCAAATATTGGTCTGCACACATGCAAAGCTAATGTGACGGACATATCGTCATGCGGGTAGGATACCACCATTGCCAGGTAGGCTATCAACCAAACCTGTAATGAGGATCACCTAGATGGTTTTTGAATGCTGAGAATTCCAGGGATTCAAGTTCAGGTTATTTGTTGGCTGAATGATTTGGGAGACTTGCTCGTCTATATAGTGATGAAAATCACTATTTATTTTTCTATTTATTTTTCTTTTTGAGCAAGGATTTTGAATAGTGGTGATAACCACTGTTATTTGATTTTGTATTTTGAGCTTTGTAAGTTTGAGCTTGTGAATGGCCTTGATCCTATTGGCCTTGGGGATGACTACCCATCCTGTTTAGGGACGTGTAGTACGAATCCTTACGACTTTGGGAACCAAGGGGATAATGGAGATTATGAAGTAAGGGCATTGATATTTTAGGCCTTGGGGATGACTACCCATCCTGGTTAGGGGTGGATAGTATGAATCCTTACAACTTGGAGACCAAAGGTGAATGGAAATGGTTATGATGATGGTTTGTTGGAATTTTGTTTTTGAATGGCGTTGATCCTTTTAGGTCTTGGGGATGACTACCCATCCTTGGCAGGGACGTGTAGTACGAATCCTTACAACTTTGGGGACCAACTATGATTGGGATTTGGTAGTGGTAAAAACCACTATTTATTAAGGTGAATGGATAGGGAAGAGCTCATCCTTTTGTCAATTCTCAGCATTCTGGAACCATTCGCACAGGGGGATGAATAGGCTAATCTTTCACCTATGGTACCCGAGACTGCTTTGTAGGTTTCTCTTGCATTCACACAACTTAGGAATTATTTTATGTGTTTTAATTTGTGTTGGGATGCTACGTAACAAGGTGTGATCCAAGTAAAACTTTCCCGTGTAAAATCTGTTTAACTATGTACAGTTTTTGGCTAGAAATTTAAAGACAGCTGAATGACGAAAACCCTATATACATTTAGGAGACAACTGACTATGCTAAAAGAAAATGGTGATATGCTGGATGTATGCGTTTATGAAAATGGATTTGATGTGGAAAATGATGGAATTGCCAAGTAATGACAGCCTATGGTGCTTTTGACTTGTATGACCTAGCAAATATATAATGTATGGATGCGATGCCTAATGCAACCTATATTTTTGTATTTTGATTTTTATGAGAATGCATGGAATTGAAATGCAATTGTTTTTGTGATTTTTGATTTTTATGAGTGAGTGATGGAATTGAAATGAATTTTTTTTTTTTATGGAATTGAAATGAATTTGTTATTTTTGATGATTGTATTGTTTTTGTTTATTTTTGAATATTTATTTTGACCAAGCAGTTATGGTAACGCTTGGAGCTTTTGGTGTTGACCAAAGGGTTTATGGATACCTTTGGAGCATTTTGGGGGTGACCAAGCGATTATGAGAATCCTTGGAGCTTTTGGCTTGACCAAAGGGTTTATAGATACCTTTGGGGCATTTAGGGTTGACCAAGCGATTATGAGAATCCTTGGAGCTTTTGGCTTGACCAAAGGGTTTATAGATACCTTTGGGGCATTTAGGGTTGACCAAGCGATTATGAGAATCCTTGGAGCTTTTGGTTGACAAAGTGGGGTTGAAAGGATTATGAGAATCCTTGGAGCTTTTGGATTTGACCAAGCGATTATGAGAATCCTTGGAGCTTTTAGTTGGACTATGGCTCTCTAGATGTGGAATGGCCTCAAATGACTGATGTTCAAGGGTTCTGTTTCCTTGATTCCTTCAAGAGAGGCAAGCCGGTATGTTCCAGGTCCTATTCTACTATCAATGACATAAGGACCTAACCAGTTTGCCATGAACTTGTCCCGTAGATGGGACGACAAATTAGAATTCTGTTGGTTCTCTTTTAAGACCAAGTCACCAACCTAAAATTCCCTGAGGTGGACTTTCATGTTGTATGCTCTCTTAAGTCGCTCTTGATAGATACGCAAATGCTCGAGAGCATTAACGCGTCGTTCATCGAGCAACGTCAGTTGATCTAACCGGGCCTACCATGCGAGTGTCATCATCGATGAACTCTTGCATTGAAATGCGTAGGGAAGGGATTTCCAACTCAAGAGGCATGACTGCCTCGGAGCCATACACCAACAAAAATGGAGTTGCCCCAGTGGGCATCCGGATGCTAGTGCGATAAGCCCATAGGGCAAGCGGGATCTGAATGTGCCAGTCCTTATGATTGTCTGCAACTATCTTTTTGAGAATGGCGACTAGCATTTTGTTTGACGCCTCTGCTTGCCCATTTGCCTACGGATAATAAGGTGTTGAAAAACTATGCTAAATTTTGTACTTTGTGGTCAAAGCATGCACATCTTTGTTCTTGAATGGTGTCCCATTATCTGACAGGATCTTGGATGGAATACCAAAATGACATATGATGTTATGCAAAATAAACTCCGCAATGCGGGATCCAGTCGTAGAGGTTAGCGGAATTGCTTCCACCCACTTGGTGAAGTACTCTGTGGCCGTTAAAATGAACGTGTGATGACCAGACGATGTAGGGGAAATCTTTCCAATTAGGTCAAAGCCCCACTACAAAAAAGGCCAAACCGATTGGATCGGCTGCAAGGCCTGAGAAGGTACATGTGTCAAATTAGCATGGTGTTGACACTTCACGCACTTCTTCACATATGCACAACAATCTCGCTCTAAATATGGCCAATAATAACCCATGCGAAGAATGCGCTTTGCGATGGCCATACCACTGAAGTGGCCACCACATGTACCATCGTGAGCTTGGGTGATCGCCCAAGCGGACTCTTGTTGGTCCAAACAACGAAGGAGGATTCCTTCATAATTTTGATGATACAAAATGTCTCCTAACAAGACATGCTTTGCCGCTTTCTGTTTGAATGATCTTTTCATGGCTTGTGTCAATCCAAGTGGGAGGTTACCTAGCTTGAGGTAATCCCGAATGGGTGTGTACCAATCCTGCTGATCAGAAACCTCGATAGTATGAATGACCAATCCCTCTTGAAGTCCATCCCTAGCAAAAGCTGAGCGGGAAAGAACTTGTAAAAATAGCGTTGTGTTGCTATTAAGAGGGGTCGGGGAGAACAAGGACCCCTAGTTGGCTCGAGTCAAACAATCATGGATTCGAGAGAACTTATCCGGAGATGGTTCAATCTGGATCAGGTGGATTCTTGGCGTCAGATCAGAGCTTGCACGCTCCATCGTAGATTGCGATAATGTTTTAACCTGAATGGTTGTCATTTCACCAGAAGGGTCTTGCGGGATTAGTGACCCCAAGGAGGCCATAGTATCCACAAAATGATTTGATGATCGAGGGAGTGCCTCGATGTCATACCATTCAAGTTGTGCTAAGAATTTGTCCACAAGGGCTTTGTAGGCCTGCAGAACTGGACATTTACATTGAAAAATCCCCTTCACTTGATTGACAATCAACAACGAATCACCAAAGATGTTTAGACGTTTAATGTTCATGGTGATTGTTGTTTGAAGACCTATGAGCAAGGCTTCGTATTCTGCATTGTTGTTGGTGCATGGGAAGTCTAATTTAAATGACAAAGGCATTGGAGCCCCTTGTGGAGTGAAGAATACAATTCCCATGCCACCCCCTTGCTCACATTTAGAACCATCGAAGAATAGGGTTATGTCAGCCTGTGACTCAGGCTCATCAGAATCTGGCGATTCTGAAACATGGAAGACCCCATCATCAGGTAGTTCGAAAGTCAGAGGCTGATCATCTTCAAGAGGAGCCTCGGCTAGTTGATCGGCGATGACTTGACCTTTTATGGATTTTTGTCCAATGAACTCTATGTCAAACTCCGTCAACAACATGATCCATTTCACCGTGCGGCTACTATGATAAGTATGACTCATCATGTATCGCAATGGATTCTCCTTAGACACAACATACATCTTATTACTGAGCATGTAGTGGCATAGCTTTTTGGTAGCAAACACCACTGCCAAGCAGAGCTTTTCAACGTATGCATAGTTAAGTTCATAACTGACCAAGGTGCGGCTAAGATAGTATGTAGCCTGTTCTTTGTGAAGTTCATTTTTCTGGGATAGCATGGCGCCCAGTGCCACCTCAGTAGTTGAGATGTATAAATAGAATGACACTCCTGGTCTAGGTGGTGCCAATACTGGCGGTGAAGCCAAGTACTATTTAATGTCATCAAAGGCTGACTGGCACTCGTCATCCCAATGAAATGTGACCCCCTTATGCAATAATTTATTCATGGGTCGGCACTTGTCAGATAACTGCGCTATGAAGCGCTTGATCGACGCAACCTTTCCCTGCAGACTCCTGAGCTGCTTGATGGTGGTTGGGGGAAGCATTTCAAGGATTGCCTTGACTTTGTTTGGGTCTACCTCGATTCCTCATTTGGAGACTATGAAACCCAAGAGCTTTCCAGAGGTGACGCCAAAGACGCACTTCTTGGGGTTTAGTCTGACTTTATGTTCAATGAGGCGATCGAGGACCTTGCTCAAGTCATCGAGGTGATCTGGGCGCAAAAGAGATTTGGCCAACAAATCATCCATGTAATCTTCCAAAGTCTTGTGCATGTAATCATGAAAGATGTACGTCATGGCACGTTGGTAAGTGGCGCCAACATTTTTAAGGCCAAAAGGCATGACCTTATAGCAAAATGTCCCCCAAGGCATTGTGAATGCCATTTTTAGTTGGTCCTCGGGATTGATACGAATCTGATTGTATCCTGAGAAACCATCCATAAGGGAAAGCATTTCATGGCCCGCTGTGGCATCTACCAATGCGTCGATGCTTGGCAAGGGAAAATCATCCTTAGGACTCGCTTTGTTAAGATCTCAAAAATCGGTGCATATGCGAATCCTCCCATCGGGCTTCTTGACGGGAACCATGTTAGACAACCATGGAGGATAATCCACACAGATGACAAACTGGGCATCCAACAACTTTTGTAACTCATATTTTACCATTAAGGCCACTGTTGGGTGCATCTTGCATAGTTTTTGCTTTACTGGCTTGATTGTCGGATCAAGCGTTAAATTATGCATGACTAGCTATGGGTCTAGTCCCGGCATATCCTTGTATGACCATGCAAAAACCTCCTTCTTCTCCTTAAGAAGGGCAACATAATCGGCTTGCTCTTTGAGGGAAAGACTTACCCCTAACTTGAGAATCCATGGATTCATTGGATCTATGCCGATGTCTACATCAGTCATTGCCTCGATCGACATGTGGGATCCGTCCTCCAACTGGTGTGGAGTTGGGATCAGATGGATATCATTTGCTGAATTAAGATCATCATTAGGAACGTCAAGTTCCTCTTCAGCATGGAAGACATCCTGAGTCTGTCCTGGAGTGAAATGAAACATCCCACCGCAAGGCCAATACTCTGATGGGGATGGTGGTGTGTCAGCATGATCCCAATCTATAGCCTCTATGTCTAGATGCAATGATCATGTTGGATTGGCTGGATCATGGATGGGGGTGGTCAAGTCAATGGAGATCATGTTTATGAAATGATTGTAACCTCCATTACCGTAGGTGTGATAACTCTGACATTCGGGATGTTCTTGATGCGTTGGATCTGGCTCTGTAGGCACTGGCACAAAGGGATCAGCCCTATGCACGGACATGCAAACAGGGTCTGCCCTAGGCACTGATGGTTTGATAGGGTCTCCAGGTGGAAGATGCTCTCTGTGTACCTAGAGTGGCGGGTGCAGTAATTGCTATAACTACATCGGGTTGAGGTGCCACCTATGTCTTGGACCTATGTGTAAGTGTTCAAACATGTCATCTATGTCCAAGGGATATTGTTGTTGCATTTGTCGCATGTGGTTGAGATAGGCCATCTCGGTTTCATCTTCGTAATCACTGTCAGAGATCCACAGGCCTTCATTGGCTCCAATAACTGCTTGCGACATGGGAAGCTCATCTTGCTCGAGCAAATTAATATGGTCCCAACGAGGTTGTGCCGCTCTCTACGGGGGACCTGATTTTCTTGAGGTAGTCTATGCTCAATGGGATCATTCAATGGGAACATGGTCAAGAAGCTTTCTTGATAATCATCCATGGGAAGCATGTGGGAATGATTGCTTCACCAAGAGACCTGTACTCCAACTCATCATCCGAAGACTCTGCTTGGTCTTGGTCATATCCTTCGTGGAGGTGAGTCCTGGAATTGTCTCCCATTGTGACCGAAGGGAAAGGGTTGTTGAGGTCAACAAGGTTGTTTGTGTGTAATGGGAAATAATCCCCCAATGTATAAGTTGTATTTGGATTGGCATATGGATCTGATGCCAACCCATCCTTGTTGCCTATCCCTAGGCCTTGCATGTTTTTGACCAAGATGTCGAGGGGCAAAGGGTGATTAAACCCTACTCCTGACTTGTCATAAGGCATTTGGTATCTTGGTTGGCACAAAACATGCACTCCTTGTTCATACCTGCCCAACCCATATCCATGCCAATTGCATTGGCTAAGATATCGTAATGCGAAGTCTGGGTTAGACAGATAATTGACATCCTCCACAAAGGGCTCTTCATCTTCCTCTTCTTGTAGGGAAGGTTCAACGCCATTATCCAGGCCCCCAAAAATAAAGTTTGTCTGATTAGGTGGGTAGCCTAAAGGAACCACGGAGCCTATGGGGAGTCGAGGTCTTCCCATGTCTTGCATAGACTGAAGTGTGGGCATTGCTACAACATTGCGCACTATATACTCCCCCATGCCTGTGTTAGACATCTCAACAGTAATCGTTGGTGATTGAGAGGAAGCGAATGGGAGTTCTCCCTGAGTCCACTCCATGTGGGGTGAACTAGGCATCTCGACTTCCATTCTATTAGGCATCTCTTCTATCGAGATGTTGGAGACTAAGGGTGGTTCCGCTTCCAGGGGCTTCTTTCCTTTGTCCGTTGGTGTGGCCACCGTAGGTGGCATCGTTGTGGGAGGACCAGATGAAGAAGATGAACCCGCCTAGGAATTTGATTGATTTGGTAATGGAGATTCTTGCGTAATCGGACCCCTTTTAGATGGATTTAACTAAAAATCCACATGCGTTGAAGGAAGGGTCGACTGCGGCATTAGTTGCACTGAATTGCAGTATTTGAAAGGTTCTAAATCTATGGGGACCACGTGCACTTGTCCTTCAAATGTATACTTTAAACATTGATGAGCAATTGAAGGGACACACTTCATATCCCGGATCCAAGGCCGCCCAAGCAAGATATTGTAAGCCATCTCACCTTCTAAAATGTGGCACAATGTATGAATGGTCTTTTGTCCCACTTGTATAGGTAAGACAATTGTGCCAACTATCGAGCATATCGCATCATTAAATGCTCGAAGAGTATAAGTGGAAGGTACAATGTGAGAGGTTGGCAACTTCAAATGTTTCAGTGCGGCGGTTGTAATAATGTTACTGGATGAACCAGTGTCTACCAACACCCGCTTATATGGAATCCCATTGACCCACGCAATAACGTGCAGGGGTGGATCCGCTACATCCCCAGTCACCATTTTTAATTCATCTTCCCTAAATGTGATGACTGGTTTGGTACACTATTTTACATGCCCCACAAAATTGTTGAATGAATTCGCTTCATGGGGTTGCAGCTCAATTGCCTTTAATATCTCCATGAGAGCTTCTCGATGGGGCACCGATTGTTGAATAAGCTCATATATGGAGAGCCTAGCCGACGTGGTCCTTAGACTTTGAGTAAGTCTAGTTCGAATCATGGCCACTGGTCTAGGCGGGGGAAGCTGTGTAGGATTCAGTTGAGGTTGTGACATGGATGGAACTTCCCTTGTGGCTATCACGGGGGCAGCTCCTGGGTATCTCTTGTTCCTTGTCACAATGCTGATCATCCCAACATACCCCTCCATGGGGCAATTCTGTTGCACTTCATTGACATGAAGAGGTTTTGCTTGTGCATCATGTGCGGGTAAAGGATCTCTGAAAACACCCATTTGTTGGTTGTTGGGCGCGATGGGATTATCCACTACCAATGTATTATTGTCAATGAGGTCTTGCACTAAACCTTTGAACTTCCAACAGGCATTAAGGTCATGCCCTTTCCTTCTATGGAATCTACAGTAAAGATCCTCTCTGTAGCCCTTAGGCTTTGGCGCATTAGGATCTATTGTTTGAATCTCTGGCAGATTAATCAAGTTTGCCGCTGACAAACGGTCAAACAAGGAGTCCCTGGACTCGGTGTATGGTGTAAATTGCCGCCTAGGGTGACGCTGCTGATTGTGGTCCTATTTTTGATTATCTTTCTCATAGTTATTGGGAGGCACCGCCTGATAATTAGCCTTTGGAGGCTGTGTTGCTTGGGCAGGCTTAGGGGCATTGATAGCAACTTGATTGACCATGGCGGGTTTCTGTTGCGTAGTCCCTATTTTAGTGCTCTTGTTCCATTATTTTTTCTTAGGCTTGGCAATTTTGCCATCCTGTATCTTGATCTCTTCGATAATTCTAGCTTGCGCTAGAGCTTCTTCTAAAGTGGCATATTGTTGCAGCTGCAATAGCATAGAGATCGATCGCAAATAGCTCTTTGCGAACATTTGAGTTAGGTCGGACATAGGAGGGAGGTAGGATAGCTTTGAAAGCAACGTCCTCCATCGATTCCCATATGCCACCATAGATTCCTCCTCATACTGCTTGAGGCTAGCTAGATCACTTAGTGACGCCTTTTTCTTTGTGTTGAAAGCGAAACGTTCTAGGAACGCGTCCACTAGCTGATCCAAGTTGTAGATGCTATGCTTCGGTAAATGGGTAAACCAATCCGAGGTAGGTCCTACGAATGTGGTTATAAATGTTCTTAATAGCAATGCATCATTGTCTTGAATACCGAAGCATTGGCTCAAGAATCGAGTCACATGCTCTTGAGCATCTTCGTCCCCTCTAAAGAGTGCCAACTGGGGCAGCTTAAAATGTTTGGGGTATGGAGGTGCCGGCATTGATGGATGCACAGGATGACTACGGAGTTGGCATAAAGTAGGCTTTTGGGGCCCAGAAGTCTTGAGTTCCATAGTCTCTAAGCGTTCTAACAACACTTTGTATGCATCGGAGGACTTAATCTCCTCCTCCTTGGTTTGCTCCCACTGTGGGTTGTGGGGAACTTGAGGCCTTTGGAGGGATAACTGGGTAGCACCCCTTCTGCCTTGATAGGGCATTTCAGCCCGCTCTTCTTCTTGTTCATAATCCTCATAAGCTTCTTGAGGAGTGTCTGGCCTAGGCCTGTAAACATTGATGGGTGCCCATGGAGGATGCCCATCACGGTTTCGGGGAGTGGCCTCCCGCTCAGGTCTAGGAGGTCTTAGAGGTAGTGCTTGATGAAGTCATGGAGACCTGTCTCGCACTAAGGGGTTGTGCCTCACATACATCTCAGATTTCTGTGCATGAGGGACTGGGGCCTTCTCAGGCGCATTGTTGTGAAGCAATTCAGCTGTCTGACGCTGAATGCGCTCTTGATTAAGGTGACACAAATGTTCTAATTGTTGTTGGTCTTGCCTAAGCCACGTGATTTGCGCTTGGCGGGCGGCTAGTTTGGCAAATGCCAAGTCATTTTGTTCCGTCGTCTCTTGTTTAGGAGGCCTAGATGCCTCCCCTACATATCTTTCTCGATCATGGTACTCTGAGACCCCTATATGTTGCTTCCCTCTGTCGAGGTTAGCAGCATTGACTTGAAGCTCTGGTCTCAATGAGCGATCTGGATATAAAGCGGGTGCAGACGTGCATCGTTCCCATGCTATGTACTGTTCTTGAGGAACGTAGTGATCTTCCTCACATTCTCTGTTATATGCATAAAAGGTGCGGGCAGAATTGTCTTGCCCTGTCGGGAGAACTTGATATTCTGGATATGGTCTAGTGTGTCTGACATTAATCAGGGGTAAATTAGGAGTAACAAAATCATATGGTTCCTCCTTGTGGACCCTTTGTTGTTCAAGCACTTCATCACTAGGCCACCCATAACGAGCTTCCAAGGGAGGCCTTATATCTAGGTCAAGTGCTACATGTAGGTTGTCTTCTTGAAAGGATCTTTGCTGAATGGGAGTACCCCCTAAGGAGGTGCCTCTATAGTCTTGTCTAGTGATGGCATGAGTTGGAGTGCCCCTCAAGGAGGTGCCTCTAAAGTCATGTTCTATAACTGCATGGTGTGGACTAACTTGTGTATCCTACCGCCAAGGCGGGATGGCCAAGTCTTTAGGGCTATATCGGGGGTGACTTGTCCCCCTTGGTGCATTCTCTGCAGCTTCTGCCCGTGATTGGGCTTGGCTACGGGTGTACACCATGGTGATGTTAACCTAAAGATGCGGAAATTCTTTTTTTGATTTTTTTTTTATGATTTTTTTAAACAGAAAATAGCATACACACACAAGCAATGATTATCTCTTTTAAAGATTAAAAGTGTGCCCTAAATCTGGTTTAGTGTGTTTTGTTGTTTGTTTTTTTTTTGAAAGCTTTTTATGAAAACCATTTAAATGCAATTATGAAGGCTCTTATGACTCCCAAAATGGTCGCCCCTTCAATATACCATTGCCGGACCGATATACCAACCTCTCTATATACCCGCCCTTACGTGAGGGAGACTATAGGTACGTGAGAGAAGATGATACATGGAACATAGGCGGTACGGAAGGGGAATCACCCTGTTTATGACACCTACCATAGAAGACTTATCCTCATGTGCTGGGAATCACCCCAAGCTACACTTGGTCAGCTTTCATCAGGATTTACGTCTAGCAACAGTCACGATCGGGGTAATGTATGCAAATATCCAAGCCAACGTGGTGATGAAATCCACTGTTGGTCTTGCTCAAGGGCTGGGGTTTTACGACCAGCTCCTTGGTTTAAGTAACCACGTGATGTGTGGGGTTCATTTTAATTTGCAAAAATTGAAACAGGCAAACAAAAAGGAAACTTTCCCTAAGCCATACAAAAACTAAAAATCAAAAAATAGAAAACAAAAATTTGACAGAGGCTTGTTAAAAACCCCTACCTCTTCTCTGCCCAAAAGGATGTTTCTGATTTGCTGCTCTAAAAAATGCATAGAACGCTATTCGTCCCTGGGTGAGACGAATATCAGAACCGTATTCGTTCCAGGGTAGGACGAATGCCTATTCGCCCCTGGGTGAGACGAATCCCAATTCTGTAATCGTCATTGACCGAAACGAATAACAGTCTAATGACTAAAAAATAGGTACCTGTAATCAAAACAAGCAATTTCAGATCAGAAATCTAACCTAAAAAAAATAGAGGACAGAGGTCCCACCGTGATCGCCATTGAAAGCACGAGATTCCGAAAGATTGAAAGGAAAACTAATGCGATGTATTCAAAACCCAAAGTTAACGCTTAAGGTCCTATAAAGTGAAATGCATGAAATGAAAGAAAAGAGACGAATTTAAATGAGATAAAAGGAAGTATAGAAAGCACAACCCTTTTTATTTATACTCTTCCAATTCGGTTACAAAGACGTCTCCTCCCTTTTAGGGGGTAGGAGCGTTAACATAGTTTCAATTACAATCATGGATTTAGTGTTCCTCCTTCCGCGTGCCCACATGTGAAATGGGCGAGCCAAAGTGTTGCCACCACTGGTATTGATGAATCTTTAATCCTTGCTGCTCCTCCTGCGTTCAAAGAAACAACAAATCGTCAGTAGCACCTGTGTATGATAATGAAACTCGCAAATCTGAAAGAGTACTGTTAATGAATATAAAAGATAAATATAACGATGATTAAAATGAATCTAAATAGACTAAAAATTTGACAGAAGCATAATCATGTAACTAGCAAAATACTGCAAAAGAAACAGTCACCAAATTTGATACAGATCCGTATTCGTCCCGGGTAGGACGAATAAACCTGCAACAGTTTGGTACTCATTCCGGGGTGAGACGAATAAACCTGCAATAAGGCAGGGGGTGCCCGAAGGCAAACCACCCACTGGTTGAGACTTTGTTTCGACACCAATCCGCTTGGGATGAGTCCGAAACCTGTTGTGATGTGTTATCGACAAATTGGTAGGATATTGTGGTCAAAAAATTGGGTTTTGGGTCTTGATTCGTGCCTCCAAAAGTCACCCAATAACCTCCCTTTCGATTAAGAGATTATGGATGTAAAAGCACAAATCGTAAGTAAACTGGCAGCACTTCGTTGCTCAAAATGCTCCTTCTCTGTATATTTTTGGGTGAGGAAACTCACCATTTTATAGACCCAAGGGGTCTCTTTGAATTAGCATGCAGAAGTGCTACTTAGCATGAATGCTTTTTCAGGGAAGAGAAGACTTCTCCCTGATTAAGGGCTCCATAACGCTTCTATAACTGCTTCTGCATGCCCAAAAGAACTCACTCGCACTCCCATGCAATGAAGGGAGAGTTAAGTAGCTAATTTGAGTTGTCATGAAAAAGCCCACTCTCACTCCCATGCAATGAAGGGAAAGTCAAGTGGCATATCTGAGTTGTCCTAAAAGTTCACTCTCATTCCCATGCAGTGAATGGAGAGTCAAGTGGCAGATATGAGTTGTCAAAAGAACTCACTCGCACTCCTATGCCATGAAGGGAGAGCTAAGTGGCAGTTCTGAGTTGTCATGTGCCGAGGTTTGACTTTTTGCAGGTCAAACCCGGCATTCGTCCCACCCAGGAGCGAGCGCTGGTAATCGTCCCTGGGTGGAACGAGTACCAGTCTGCACTCGTCCCTGGGTGGAGCGAATAAGTAGCAGAGTGCCTAAAAGGTGCCAAATTGATCTCTGACTTTTAAAACTATTGTGTGAGTGGTTAGAACCACTGTTTTAACCTCTGGGGCTGCCCTGGGGGCTGTGTGTTAATGCGATCAGTGTTTGCAGTCACATAATCGGATTGGTGCTGTTTTGGTGTCTACATATTTATACATTAAATTCAAATTTTCTATGCTATCTATGGTTAAGTCTTTTAAAAAAAATAGTTTTTAATATTTCCATCATCTAAGACACCCTATTGTTTCTTGTACAATAAAGAGAAATACTCCAGATTATATTCTAATGCTTCATCTTCATCTTGTACATGTAAAATATCTCATATTTCTTTTCTAAATTTTGGTAATATATCTTATATTAAGCAAAGAATTAAGATTGCATTTGCTCCTATATAGTTATAGAATTGCTAGGTAGACCCATAAACCATGACAAATATCCATCCCTTAATATGAATAGAAATAAACACAACATTTATCCATAAGTAGTGTAGTCATATGTCTAACACAATATGATAAAATTAAAATAAATTAAATTGGATCTTCTAAAATAGTCCCTTTAAGGATTGGTAGAATGGAAAGAAAAACGTTCTTCATATTTAGGGGATCCTTGGGTAGCCATACGGGTACCCAACTTGTCCCTTAGCTTGTTTAATATCTCCATATATGCTTTCTAGAATGGCTTATTTTAGATTATCTACAATTTATTCAAATTCACATAGAACTTGTCTAAACTTAGTTTAACATCTTACACTTTCACTTTGATTAGGGTTTTTAAAATGAATCAACCTTCATTATCTC
This sequence comes from Wollemia nobilis, assembly GCA_028583015.1. NCBI lineage: Eukaryota > Viridiplantae > Streptophyta > Pinopsida > Araucariales > Araucariaceae > Wollemia > Wollemia nobilis. The sequence continues at coordinate 62,826 of JAQPPZ010000463.1, read as the reverse complement.
TAGAATGGTTTGGAAAAGGTATATAACTAAAACTAAAATAACTATTCAAAACCTTAAAAAAATCCGTAGGTTGGTACCTAAGGTAATATGGTTGCATGCTTTTTTACTAAATATGATTCAAAAAATAATAGAAGACGTTTACTTGCTAGAGTCCAAGGCTCCAATATCACATCCTCACATACCAATCTTCAAATAATTTAAAGTAAGAGATAAATTAGATTTTTTTTGGCTACCACTCGAGGATTTAGTTTATGTTACACACATCACTTGTAATCTCAACTAAAATTTCCTATAAAATAATGCTAAAAATAGGTTACACAAACATACAATTCCTAGGGTCACTACCTCAACATAGTTATATATAAAAAACTTGTTAGACAATATACTTGAAGTTAAAATAAATTAATAACTAAAGCAATCTAAGTTGTAGAATTAGTTAGTTAAGGATCTTCTTATGTGAAGGAACTAGGTTAAAATTTTGGCTAATTAGAGTTCTTGATAGTCATATCTTTGTGATAGTTTAAGGACTAGAACAATGTTTTTTAGGAGCACTAGGTAGTCATCTCCTATGATAGTTCAAGGACTAGAACAACTATTGTGCTTGGTAGTCATCTCCTATGGAAGTTCAATGATCCTTATGCAACTACCATTCTTTATTCATCTTTGGCATCCTTCTTGGAAAGGATGCCAAAAGTGATGACCACCACCTTTCTAGGTGTTTAGTTGGATATGATACTAGCACTTTATATCTAAATAAATGAGGGATATAAATCAATTTGTCTAAATAAAATATGAAGAGCATTTTATACAAGGGATTATTATTAAAAATAGCATTGTGTATCTCCTCTTTTGTATATCCAAAACTACCAATGTTTCTCTCAACTTTACCACTATGAATTTAACGATGTGCATAAGAGGATCCGTGTAAGCATCTCTCAACCTCATAAAAATTTTCAAAATAATTTTGAATTTAAGTTGTTGACTCAATAGTCCTATTTATTAACATAGTTGATTTTCCTTCATCTCCCTCATTACTCCTCAAGTTTTTCCATTCATAAGTTTGTGATTTAAACCTTTTAAAAATATTTTACTAAAAATAAAATTCATGTTTTGAAAGTTACTATTTTAATAGGAATCCTAAAATACTATTTAGATTCTATATATCAAAATTATTACCTCGGAAAGATGATTCAAATGGACTAATACAACTATAGATTTAATATTACAACTCTTTAAAGATGGAGCCACAACTACTACATAAAATACCAAAATCTCTCTCATATTTTTGTAACCTCTATATATTTTATATAATAAATATGATCTATTTCTTCAAATTTTAATATAATTTAAAATAAAAACATAATATAAGTTAAACAACTAATTGAACTATCAATATTTAAGTGGTTAAAAAATAAAATATCAAATAATAAAATAAATTTTAAACCTAGGGTTGCTTTGCCCGAGGACATTTATTCGGACCCTTACCAATATTATAGGATTTCCATAACCTCTTCGTATTATTTATATTAAATAGGATAAGTTTTTATAATTTTTATTTATATAAAAATATATAAACCCAATATTTTTTTTTGAAATCACCACAAATCACCTATAAATGCGACTATCAACTCACGTACCTATCTCTTTCAAGGATAAACATTAATAATTCTTAATATTATAGATTTTAAAGAATGTTAGCTTTTAAAAAAATCACTAGGAGAACTTTAAAGAAATTAAAGATTGAATCCTTAATAATTCTTAATATTATAGATTTTAAACAATGTTAGCTCTTAATTAAAGATTGAATCTCATACACACTTGAAAAGATCACAGTGACTAATACCATGGGTACACGGCTAGGTGAAGGACGGAAACCCTAAACCCTAATAGGAGCCCATCCAGCTATTGTAAAAACTATAAATGATCGCCTTCTTTTGTAATTCATATCAAGCTTTTCTTTAACTATCTTTCCGCACATACTGATATTCCGCTAAATTAGGATAGAGAGAAACTATGGCGAACAATCGGAAGAGAAGGGCCGGTAGCAATGGTAAAGATGAGAAAGGAAAACAATTGTGGAAAGGCAAGATGGAAAGAAACGATGCCTCTGAGAAAAATCCATGCCCTTTTTGTCCTTCACCAGCATTTACACCAGCAATAAAAGGATGTTATGACAGGGAAAAAGTGGAATACATCATACAATCTCTGCCTTATAACTGTATTCAAGATATACTGACATTATTACCTCTTTTTAAGCTGTTTGGAATGCTTAGCAAAATTGTTTGGACTTCTCCACAGTTTCAAAACGAATGGGACGAGCGCAACAAGGAGATGTGCCTCTTTGTAAACCACAGTGACCTGGTTTCCATGGTCATGTTCAGTGACTGGATATAGTCTGAGGATATACTACAAGATTGGATAAATAATTCCACTTGGAGTCTTAGAGCTGCAGCAGGAGGTTTCCTTGCTTTAATCAATGAGCAAGAGGGAAAGCTTCAAGCCGTGAATCTGTGAATCTGCTGACAATGAAAGTTCATAAGATTCCAGATGTAGCCGTGAATTCACGATATCAGCTTTCTTTTTACATCAAAAAGCATCCAAAAGAAGTTGGTGTTGAGCTCAGGGAAGATTTAAGAACCAAGTCTTGTGAGGTAATTGTTGTTGGAAATTTCACTTACAAAAGATTGCATTTGCTCATATATATAGTTTGACCAATAAATTATGAGAGTTAAAAGTTCCACAAAACAGTGTCTCCTTAAAGAAATTTTCAAAAATTTTGGTAAACAAAGAAAAGATCTATTGCTTTTCTGAGGGCTTCACATCTTGGGTTGTCTTATAACATTCATGAATGGAAAAGATTGCGTATTGTACACTTTTCAATTCAAGACTGGGTTGGGTGTGCACTTAATAAAGCACTAGCTGTGTGCAAGGGAAGAATTATAATGTTTGAGTTGCATATGCCATTTTTGTTTTAGATGATGATGAGACTTTATACATTCCTATGTGAGGTATATTTTTGAGGAAAGGATCACTAAACTTTCCATAATACCATACAGGATCTCAGAGAATTTTTTGGTGACTTGTGGTGGAGACAACGATGAAAACTATATTTGTGTATTGTTTGAGGGTAACGATAGAATGATGTCAGTAGATCTAGATTCCAATAAATCTAGGTTGTTGAAATGCCCTTTAATGAACAATCTCAAAAGTAAAAAATCCAATCTCTTTTGTATGCCCTTGAATTTTTATCCATACATTTGAGATGATAAAGGCTAATTTGTCTTGTTCCTTTGGTAATGTTTTATAAATATTGTGTAAATAGTATATGATTTACATCTTTGCCTAGGGTTTTTGTGAAAATTTATTAGTTGCATGAGTATGTTTGGTTTCTAATTTTTTTATTGGATAGTTAATGATTTATTTGTAGGAATTGATTGTATGCAGGAAGAATATCTTTCACATTAATTTTTTTTGTATTGGTCATTTCTTCAACCAAATACATAGAGGTTAAGAACACTAATATAACTCATCTTTTACATTAGGTTAAAGCACATGCTTCACATAGAAAATGATGATTAGGAGCAATCTACCAACAATGAACCTCCATAGTCTTCATAGATATCATAAAATCTATTATGTTAGTAGTATGAGGAATGTTTGACTAATATTTTTTATGGGCATTTATTGACTATTTAGGGGTGTCATATACACCTTTTTATTCTTGGTTTGGTAAAATTATTATATTTAATTTAATATAATGGTTTTTTTTTTAAATATGATAATTTTTTTGATACATTTGACATGATAGGGGTTAATTTGTGTTAATGATGATGAGTTTTTATCATCATTCTTTGGTAATATCCTTTAGACATTGTGCAGAGAGCATAATTGTGTAAATGATTCACATGTTTGCTTGTGGTTATGTAAATATTTTTTATATGGAGTTGAATGAGTGCTATTTTTCTTTGCTCATGGTTTATGTAAAAAATTGTTAATCCTTAGTGCAGGATTGAAAGTGGTCCTCTCTCTTTTATTTACGGTGTAGGCTGCTGCACTTTCAAAATAATCTCGTAGCTGTTGTTTCTGATCTGCTATTGACTCCCGTAGAATTACAAACCTTGCACAAACAAAGATACATAGACCAGAGAAAGGCACAAAGGAACAAAGCAATTTTATAAAGAACAAAGCAGAATAGAGAAAGTAAAAAGGGATCATAAACTAGTTGCTGCTACTCAAAGAAATTTTATTTTATTATCTCAAAAAATATCTATCTATTACATTCGTAAAGCATATATACATACATAGAAAACTTCGAGAAGACATGATAAGTCTATGGTGGAGAAGTTTCTCGAATTCATTTTTGTAGAGCAAAAAAAAGCTATTTTAAAATGGCCTATCTACTATATACATCCACATTTAATGGGAGCAGTTGCACTCCCACTTAATCACAACTTCTACTAACATCAATTATACCCAAGTTGTCTCATTGATAAACAAAATTCTTCTTTCCCAATGGTTTGGTAAATATTTCTGCATATTGATCTTCAGACCTGTAATGTTCCAAAAGAATTTCTCCAGCATTGATCACCTCCCTAATGAAATGATACCTTGTATCTATATGCTTAGTTCTCTTGTGAAAAAATGAATTTTTGGATAGAGCTATTGTAGACTTCTTGTCACAAAAATTTCTTGTTAGTTCTTCTTGCTTGTGTCCCAAATCCTTTAACATCCTTCTCATCCATATTTCTTGATAAGCTATACCTGTAGCTACCACATACTCAACTGCAGTTGTAGAAAGAGAAACAATTGGTTGTTTTTTGAAGCCCATGAAACAACCTTTGATCCAAGATGAAATACATATCCTGATGTAATTTTCCTATCATCTACACTATCTGCTCAGTCATTGTCTGTATATCCAATCAGCTTGAACTCATTAGTCTTACTATAAAAAATACCATATTCCTTTTTTCTATTAACGTATCTTAAGATCCTTTTGGTAGCTTGCAAGTGTGTAGTATTTGGAGTCTCCATAAACCTTGAAATTAGACTCATAATATACATTATATTAGGCCTTGTGGCTATCAAGTACATCAAACTTCCTATGATGCTCTTGTATAAAGTTGGACTTACATTTTTGCTCCAATATTCCTTTTTCAGTTTTATTTCCATAGCTATTGGAGATAGAGTAGGCTTGCAACTTTCCATTTTGAATATCTTCAAGATATCCATTGCATACTTTGATTGTAAAATAAAAATACCATGTGCTATTTACGACACTTCTATACCTATAAAATACCTTAATAGCCTTAAGTATATCATGTCAAATTCATTGTTCATAACCTCTTTGAAATTATTTATGAAATAATTATCATTTCCTATAAATATTAGATCATCTACATACAAAACAACAATCAAAATCTTACCATTACTAACTTTAATGTAAAGGGTAGGCTCACCATCGCTTTTACAAAAATTATAGCTCAAAATATAAGAGTCTATTCTTTTGTACCAAGCTCTTGGAGCTTGCTTGAGTCCATAGGGTGCATTTTTCAACCTATATACTTTGTCTTCTTATCTAGGAACTTCATAACAAGGTGGTTGTTCCACATACATTTCGTCTTTCAATACTCCATTTAAAAATACTGAATTTACATCCATTTGATATACTTTCCATCCATATTGAGCTGCTATTGCTAAAACTATCCTCACAGTTTCCATTCTTGCAACTGGAGTAAATATTTCATCATAATCATTTCCTTGCTGTTATTTGTATCCCTTAAATACTAGTCTTGCTTTATGTCTTTCAATTTTTCCTTCAGCATTGTATTTGGTCTCATAGACCCACTTTACACCTATGACATATTTTCCTTGTGGAAGACTCACTAATTCCCATGTATCATTCTTTTCTATAGCTTCTATTTCTTCATCCATGGTTGCTATCCATTTTATTCCTTAATTGCATCTTCAAGATGAATTGGATCATCTAATGGTGTATATAAAGCAAATAGAGAATTCTGACCTGCATTATTTTCACCTTCTTCTTACTGATAAATATGATTTAGACTTCTAAATTTTTGCCTCCTTAAGCTTGACAAAGTTTGTTTTAAAGAATCACTTGAAATTGCACTTGTAGATGGACCTGTTGGTGTTTGATGTGCACTTGGAGGATTACTTTCTTGAATTTGTGAGGCTATCCTTGTGCTTGTTGAAGGTGTTACTTGAGGACCACTTTGTTGAGCTTGAACGGGTGTGGGAGGAGACACAATTGAAGGAGTATTTATTGGTATTAAATATTCTTCATCTTCTTATGATGAATTTGCAATAACTTTTACTATTTTTTTCAAACTTCCATCCCATGCTTCCTCTTCTATAAATTACACATCCATATTGATTATGATTTTATTGGTTATTAGATTGAATAATTTGTATACTTTTTATTCTTTACTATATCCCACAAATATGCATCTTTCTCCTTTGTTGTCTAACTTCTTTCTCAACTCATCCAGGATATGTGCATAAGCCACACATCCAAATACTCTCATGTGAGAAATACTATGCTTTATTCTACTCCATGCTTCTTCTTAAATCATATTTTTTATACTCTTTGTTAGGCATCTATTCATAATATAGATTTCACATTATACTATTGTTGCCCAATATTCGTTTGGCAAATGCTTTGCTTTCATCATACTCCTAGCTATTTCCATGATCGTTCTATTTTTCCTTTCAGGTACACCATTTTTTTGAGGAGTGTACCTTGCTATAAATTGTTTGTGGATTCTATTATGCTTGCAAAAACTTAGAAATTTATTTGAAATGTATTCAAAATCTCTATCCATTATCAATGCTTAGATATAATGCCCAATTTGCTTCTCAACAAGAGCCTTGAATTGACGAAAATACTCAAAAAATTCATCCTTATGTCTTAGAAAGTAGACCCATGTTCTTCTTGTGTAGTCATATATGAATTTCAAGAAGTAATTTATTCCACTAAATGAGGATGTTTACATTTTACCATAAAATATGAGTGAATTATCTCCAAAGGTGTTTTTTCTCTAATTGAATTTCCTGTTGGAAATGATTTCCTATGTTGTTTTCCCAAGATGCATCCTTCACATACTCTTATTGATTTTTCTATGGGTGGAAAACCCTTTACCATTTATTTCCTATGTTGTAGGCTTAAAACTCCAAAGTTAAGATGTCAAAATATTAGATGCCACAACCAATTTTCATCCTTTATTTCAGCTTGAAGAATAGTTTGAGTGAGTGATGCAATTTTTTATTCCACTTGTGGGTTCATCAAATCATGTGTTATATTTAGGAGAAACATTCTATTGCTTGTCATTTGAACATTTGTTATAAGTTGATTACTAGGAAATTTATCTAAGATTATACATTCCTTGTTTTTAAAATAAACTCTATAACCCTTTTGAACAAGTTATCTAATACTCATAAAATTGTGTTTCAAGCCTAGAACAAAATACACATCTGATATATGCTTATTCTCCTCCTTATTGGTTAGAATATTGATGTTTCCTTTTTCCATGACTAAAAATTTGTGGTTATTTCCTAATATAATATTCAATTTTACATTCTCATCTAGATTTAGAATTATTTCTTTGTTTCCTGACATATGATTGCTACAACCTGAGTCTAAAAACCACACATCCTTTTGATTCTCTTGCACTATATTACATACTAAAAGTATACTATCCTGGTTTTGTTCTCTTGTGAAGTTTGCATTTTGTTTGCTAATATCATATTGCTTCTTCCTACATTCATTTTTATAATACCCATACTTTTTACAATAATAACATTGAACTTAACATTTATCACACCTTTGTACTTGAGCTTGATTCTAGCTCAAAAGCTGGCTTGGATCTTGGCTGCTACCTCTTCCACTTGAGCTTGATGGGCTGTCTCTTCCTCCTATAAATGAATTCCTTCCTCTACCTCAAAAATTTTATCTTCCTCTACCTCTTCCTCTTCCAAGAATAATTGTAGCTTGTATTTTTAAAGTATGCTCTAATGAAGTATTTCTAGACCTAATCAACCAATGTTGATTTAAAACTAGAGATGCATGAAGTTCATCAACAAAATAGTGTACCAAATTCTTTGTTTCCTCTATGGCTACCACAAGAGAGTCAAATTTTGTAGGTAAAATTCTCAAAATATTATCAACAACTCTTCTATCCTCAATAGTCTCTCCATGAGATCTAATTTGGTTTACAAGACCAATAAATTGAGTGAAAAATGAATCTACTAATTCAGACTCCATATATATTTTTTCAAAATCCCTTCTCAATATTAGTAGCTTTGTTGTCTTCACCTTATCTAAAACTTGATATGCTATCTGTAAAATATCCCATGATTTTTTGGACTTCATTATTGATTGAATCCTTGGAATATACTTTTTTCCACTCCTTGAAATATATATAAGAGGGCTTTGGAGTCCTTTTTATTATCCTTAAATTTATCTTTCTCTTCTTGTGTTAATGCATTGTATGTTATAGCATCTACAGGTTCAAGGAAGCCATTCTTCACAAGATCCCATATATCTTGAGAATAAAATAATACTTTCATTGTGATTGACCAATATTCATAATTCTTACCATTGGATTGGGGAATTTGGGGATTTTTCAAGCTTACGCTTGGAGCTACCATTTTGGCCTTTGAAATATTTACTCTGAAATTCTTGTGCTCTCAAAAGTATTTAGCTTTGAAGCCCTTTAACTCCTTCGAAATATTCTCTTCATGGACTAAAATTTTCAAGTGCTTTTGTTATGGCAGATTTCACTTATGACCTCCATTTGACCTCCAACTTTGGTATGGACTATAAAAATTGCTGACCATGCAGTTTCTCCTTTCACTAATATGAGTATGCAGGTAGCACTCTTCATTGTGTGCTTTCTTACTAAATATAGACTTCATCTTATATCTCCTCACGTGCAGTCTCATGCATCGTATCGTTCTCCTTCACATGTGCACATAAACAACTCTTTTGGTACATATAGATGCACTTAAAAACTTCCACGACCTCTTCTTAGATCATTTTATTCACATGGCAAGAGAGGAATTTTTAGCTCTGATACCACTTTGTAGGTTGCTACACTTTCAAAACAAGCTTGTAGCTACTATTTATGATTTTCTATTGTCTTCCGTAGAATTACAAAACCTGCACAAATAAATATACATAGACCAGACAAAGGTATAAATGAACAAAGCGGTTTTATAAATAACAAAGAAAAACAGGGAAAGTAAAAAGGAATCACAAACTAGCTACTTCTAATTCAAGAAATTTCATTCTATTATCTAAAAAGAGAACTGTATATTACATTCCTGAAGCATATATACATACATAGGAAACTTTGAGATGATAGGAGAATTCTATGGTGGAGAAGCTTCTCGAATTTATTTTCATAGAGAAAAAAATGGCTATTTTAAAATGGCATGTCTACTATATACATCCGTAATTAATGGGGGGTATTGGGGTTATTTTCAAACATGTGGTAGAGCAAAAAATGGCTATTTTAAAATGACCTATCTACTATATACATCCGCATTTTATGGGAGCAGTTGGGATTATTTTCCAACATGCGGTAGAGCAAAAAATGGCTATTTTAAAATGTCCTATCTACTATATACATCCACATTTAATGGGGGTAGTTGGGATTATTTTCCAACATGGGGTTTATGTAATTTTTATAATAAGTTATATAGGATCGAATAGATCTTATATTTATTACATTGCAATCACAAATTGGTATTACAACAACTTGACATGCATTACTTAACAAAACTACATCTTAAAAATTGAGGAATCTTACCCATTAAACTAATGTCATTTGATATTAAGTTTTGTAAAATTATTAATGATATAATTTAAAGAATATAAAAATTTAAAATATTTGAATTGACATATTACATAAATATTTTAAGTACCAATTGTAATTGTTAAATATAAATATTCTTTATCATATTTTTGTTTGATGCAAATTTATAAATCTTTTTTTTCATAGTATTAAATTATTATGTTTTAGTTCAAAATAATAATATTATAAGATGTTATTTAAAAAAAATGGTTCTTATAAAATCCTATAAATAGTGTCAAGCTTTAATTAGATCTATTACATAGCTAATATCATTATTTTCTTAAATGAAAGTGTATTAACCAACGTATATGGGATTCAAAACTTGGACTCCATAAACATTGACGAATTTAATTGGTCTAACTAATGTCATTTGATTTTTTATACAACTATATTTTTAATAGATAGGGTTATTAATGAAGTTTATGAAATAACACATCATTAATTAGATGTATAT
>JAQPPZ010000463.1:0-47500 GCA_028583015.1 Wollemia nobilis | reverse complement strand
GGGGGGGGGGGGGGGGGGGGGGGGGGGGGGGGGGGGGGGGGGGGGGGGGGGGGGGGGGGGGGGGCGGGGGGGGGGGGGGGGGGGGGGGGGGGGGGGGGGGGGGGGGGGGGGGGGGGGGGGGGGGGGGGGGGGGGGGGGGGGGGGGGGGGGGGGGGGGGGGGGGGGGGGGGGGGGGGGGGGGGGGGGGGGGGGGGGGGGGGGGGGGGGGGGGGGGGGGGGGGGGGGGGGGGGGGGGGGGGGGGGGGGGGGGGGGGGGGGGGGGGGGGGGGGGGGGGGGGGGGGGGGGGGGGGGGGGGGGGGGGGGGGGGGGGGGGGGGGGGGGGGGGGGGGGGGGGGGGGGGGGGGGGGGGGGGGGGGGGGGGGGGGGGGGGGGGGGGGGGGGGGGGGGGGGGGGGGGGGGGGGGGGGGGGGGGGGGGGGGGGGGGGGGGGGGGGGGGGGGGGGGGGGGGGGGGGGGGGGGGGGGGGGGGGGGGGGGGGGGGGGGGGGGGGGGGGGGGGGGGGGGGGGGGGGGGGGGGGGGGGGGGGGGGGGGGGGGGGGGGGGGGGGGGGGGGGGGGGGGGGGGGGGGGGGGGGGGGGGGGGGGGGGGGGGGGGGGGGGGGGGGGGGGGGGGGGGGGGGGGGGGGGGGGGGGGGGGGGGGGGGGGGGGGGGGGGGGGGGGGGGGGGGGGGGGGGGGGGGGGGGGGGGGGGGGGGGGGGGGGGGGGGGGGGGGGGGGGGGGGGGGGGGGGGGGGGGGGGGGGGGGGGGGGGGGGGGGGGGGGGGGGGGGGGGGGGGGGGGGGGGGGGGGGGGGGGGGGGGGGGGGGGGGGGGGGGGGGGGGGGGGGGGGGGGGGGGGGGGGGGGGGGGGGGGGGGGGGGGGGGGGGGGGGGGGGGGGGGGGGGGGGGGGGGGGGGGGGGGGGGGGGGGGGGGGGGGGGGGGGGGGGGGGGGGGGGGGGGGGGGGGGGGGGGGGGGGGGGGGGGGGGGGGGGGGGGGGGGGGGGGGGGGGGGGGGGGGGGGGGGGGGGGGGGGGGGGGGGGGGGGGGGGGGGGGGGGGGGGGGGGGGGGGGGGGGGGGGGGGGGGGGGGGGGGGGGGGGGGGGGGGGGGGGGGGGGGGGGGGGGGGGGGGGGGGGGGGGGGGGGGGGGGGGGGGGGGGGGGGGGGGGGGGGGGGGGGGGGGGGGGGGGGGGGGGGGGGGGGGGGGGGGGGGGGGGGGGGGGGGGGGGGGGGGGGGGGGGGGGGGGGGGGGGGGGGGGGGGGGGGGGGGGGGGGGGGGGGGGGGGGGGGGGGGGGGGGGGGGGGGGGAGGGAGGGGGGGGGGGGGGGGGGGGGGGGGGGGGGGGGGGGGGGGGGGGGGGGGGGGGGGGGGGGGGGGGGGGGGGGGGGGGGGGGGGGGGGGGGGGGGGGGGGGGGGGGGGGGGGGGGGGGGGGGGGGGGGGGGGGGGGGGGGGGGGGGGGGGGGGGGTGTGTTGGGGGGGGGGGGGGGGGGGGGGGGGGGGGGGGGGGGGGGGGGGGGGGGGGGGGGGGGGGGGGGGGGGGGGGGGGGGGGGGGGGGGGGTTTTTTTTGGGGGGGGTTAACCCCGGCTGGAATTAATGATATTTATATAACCCCTTTCACCACAAGCTTCTTAACATTCATATTTTTTACAAGTTTTACTCTTGTAATAATAGCTCTAATAGCTACCGCATGATTTGATGTAGGCCAAAATTTATTGTATAACAACATATCATTATCCTAGAGATAGATATAAAAATATTATTCCTCTAGACTTCCTTGGATCACCTTTAGAGGCTTCATAAAAAATAAATTCTACCTACTTTTGAGGGGGAGAAGTCCATATCACCTTTCTTTTTGACCATCTAATATGATTCCTTATAGCTCGTAGTAGTCCATAATCTATTGTTATTTCTTCCACCAACTCATTTTCATAGATTTGATTGTTCATATTAACAACCATGTTTTAAGAAATGGTAATTTTGAAATAGCTCATGGGTTTGTTGTTCAATTCTTTATTTTTCTAACTAATGTTGGTGATCGAAGCATTGTTTATCTAGTTGAAGTTGATTGAATTGAGCTTGGTAGTCAACATATATTTTAATAAAATGATTTATTTAATTAGTCATGTAAGGTCTGTTAGCCCTAGTAGTATTGCCATAGGGCCTATCTTGTTCAATAGGATATGAAATATTGACTACGAACTTCCCTCAATAGGGAAAAGTCACGTTCACTTGAGGCTCCGGCCTAAACAAACGTTCTTTATACTTCGATGGCACATAAGTACATCTTGGTTGCATGTAATAATGAAACCAAGGATAATCAAGACTCTCCTTGTGTCTTTATTAATAAATAAGGAAGAAAAAGGCTAAATTTGCTTATCCAAGGTGATGAGTATCGTACTCATCTTGTTATTTATGTTGATGATGTTAGAGAATACAAATGGAAAATAATAAGCATAAAATATTAACCTTACTACTGGTAGAAGTAGTGCTTAAATAATATTTCACTTAGGCTATGAATAGCCTAAGAGGTAGTCCGCTCTTGAAGGTAGCTAACTCCTAGGGATTAGCACTAACTACTAACAATGTGATATTCTCTAACAATGTGAGATATTTCCTAAATAAATATCTCACGTCTAACAATAATATATTGTGAGACTTTACAATAGTAAAAAATTAAATAATGTAATAATATAATGGTAAAAATAATAAATTACTTTATACCCTAACATTCCCCTTTATTATATTTTACTTTGATATACAAAGTATACTTTTGAATAGCTCAAATTTGACACGTCTAAGTACCTTTTTGAAGATGTCTGCAACCTATTCATCAGTGGAAATGTATTGGACCTTGATGTTGTGTTTAATAAATTTGTCATAAATGAAATGGCATTGTGTATCAATATGTTTGGTGCACTCATGGTGAACTGGATTCTTCACTAAGTTCAAAACACCCTGGTTGTCGCAGCACAAGTGAATTAAAACTTTCTTAGATAAACCCATGCTTGCTATGATGTGACTCAACCATATCACTTTGCACACTGCTTCTCATGCTGAATGATATTCTATCTCTATTGAAGATATAGCAACCACCTATTGCTTCTTTCTATACCATGAGATAGATCCATATCCTAGATGAAAAACATATCCAGTTGTTAAATTTTGGTCATCTACTGATCCAACATAGTCAGATTTCATGAAACCCTTTAAGAAGAATTTTTCATTCTTTCTATACTCTAAACCATACTCCATACTACCACAGATATAGTGGAGAACACAATTTTTTGCTTTCTAGTGTGTAACTTTTGGTTCTTGCATGAACCGAGAAAGATAATTCATAGCAAATGTGATATTTTCTCTAGTTTTTGTTAGGTATATAAGGCTCCCAATAATCTAATAATAAAGAGTACCATATACCTAAGGTGAATCATTGTATCATGACAATTTAAGCCCTTGTTCCATCGATGTTGCTTTTGGCTTACAATCAATCATACAATACTTTTCAATCAATTTATTGGCAAACTTATTTTGAGTCACCCTTAGATAATTCTTATTATTTTCAATATCTAGATCAATACAATATTGGAGAAGTCCCAAATCTATCACATCAAATGACTCTCTCAAGTCATTATTCATAGCATCTATCAAAGTCTCTGAGTTACCGATTATGATCAAATTATACACATAGAGTACAAGTATCACTATCTTAGAACCAATGTTCTTAACATAGATATTTATATTTTAAGGACTTATCTTAAATCCATGTTTTAAAAGGTGATTATCTATCTTTATATACCATGATCTAGGGGTTTATTTCAATCCATACAAGGATTTAAGCAGTTTGTAAACTTATTTCTCATGGCGTTCCTCAATAAATACTTGTGGTTGAGTCATGTATACTTCCTTGTTCAAATAACCATTTAGAAAGGCACTCTTGACATCCTTTTGATGAATTTTTCATCCATACTATGTTGCCATAGCACAAAGAACATGAATGGTGGTCATCCTTGCAGTGGGTGTAAAGGTCTCTTCATAATTGATGCCTTCCTTTTGAGCATAGATCTTTGCCACAAGGTGGGTCTTATGCTTGTCAATTGTTCCATAGCCATGTAATTTATTTTGTAAATCCATTTATAGCCAATGGGTTTCTTACATAAAGGTAAATGAACCAACGTATAAAAAGCTCTTAAAAATATTGGTAAATATCATCAACTATTGGTGATTCTTCTGCTCTCTTCTACCGAGACATGTTGTATGTTCAAGGATGATTCATAGTAATATTATGAGGTGAGGTCAATTTTTAATCTCTCACCATACTTGTATACCATTTTGGCACATTTTTTTGAGGTGGAGGAGTTTGTTTCTGTGGTTGCTCATCTTCTAGGTATACTGTGGATGTGATGTCAGGTGTGAAAGCCTCATAGAACACCATATCTCTACTTATGTGTATTTTATTTGTTCTAGGGTCATACAATTGATACCCTTTAGAATATTCATAATAGCCAAGGAAAATGCACTGTAATATTTTCTCATCTTGTTTGTTTCTTTTTTCTTTAGGTATATGTATAAATGCCTTACACCCAAAGACTCTTAGATGAGATATGGAAGGATTTCTATCACTACATGCTTCCTACGGAGGTATATTTTTAAGGACCTTCATGGGTGCCCTATTCAAAATATATATTATCATTATGACATTTTATGCCCAATAGTGTTGCTCAAGATTATATCCCTTAAGCATACTGTAAATCGTTTCCATGATAGAACGAATTATCCTTTTAGCAACACCATTTTGCTATGGAGAATAAGTTATGGTTAGCTATATTTTGATCCCATGTGATTTCAGAAATGAATAGAATTCATTTGAGGTATATCCCCCCCTCGATCTAAGCAAAGGGTCTTTATGTAGCATCCAGACTCTTTCTCAACTAGTTGCTCGAACTGCTGAAAGTAAGAAAATGCTTTTGATTTCAGTTGAAGAAAACCCATATCTTCCATGAGTGATCATATATAAACAACTAATAATACTTTTTTCCTCCAAAACTTGGTGATATGGGACCACACAAATCAGTGTGTACTAATTCCAACGGTCTCTTAGCTCTAGAAGAGCTAGCTTCGAATGGTGCTTAGCATTGCTTCCCTACTAAGCAATCTGAGTAGATTGGTAATGTAGATGAAAGTGTGGGAAGTCCCTTCACCATTTGATATTTACTTAGCTCATGTAAATACCCTATACTAAGATGCCCAAATACTTTATACCAAAGAGAAGTGGCATCCTTTGTATTGACCGCCATGGTAATGAGGTGTTGAAACAACATCTAGTGTGAACAAGCCATGCTTGTAAGAACTGATTACTATGTGTTTACCCTAATTTATGATATAACAAAGTTTCACTTCATTTTTCACTTTGAATTTGACAACCATATTTTTTATCTAGGATTTGTGGAATTGACAACAAGTTGTTTGTCAATTCTAGAATATAATGGACATCATGAATATGATACTTTCCATCTGGAATGGAAACATATACACTACCTTCTACCAAGACATGATAGGTCTTATTATCAATAATTGTTACTTGTTTGCCTTCTCTTGCCACAAATATCTCAAACCACTGCTTGTAACTATTCATGTTTTTGTTGGCGCCTGAATCAATATACTAAACATAATTCTTCTATGTAGAAGTTGTATGGATCATGAGCACTTTGTGTGCTCTTATAAATAATAATCAAAAATTTTAATAGCAACATGTATTTGTTGTTGTCTATTTTTCTTCTATGGCTTGTTTTTGTCCTTTTTTTCTTGTTTGTTTTTAAACTAACATTGGTTGGTGTTATGGTTGGCCATTTTATAATTTGTGCAATACTTCCCTTGATATTGTGGTTTCTTTCCCTTATCTCTTGATCCTGAAGATGATCCTCCCTTTTGAAAGTTACCTTTCTTCTTTCTACCCTTTTTTTGTGTAAAGTGCATTGTTTGACACTTCATCACTTTGGAGCTGATTTGCTTTCTCAGTTTGAAGCAAATTGACTAACTCCAAAAAGGTTAAAATTATTTGATATACATTAAGGAATGTTATTAATATATTATAGGATTTTGAAAGATCCTTCAATATTACTGAAGTCAGAATAGTATCTTCTACTTTGGCTCCTAAAGCATTCAACTTTGACTTCAGTTCTATCACTCTACAAAGAAATAGCTCTACTAATTCTCCTAACTTCATATGGAGTTTATGAAGTTGATTTTGAAGTTTTAGAATAGTCAATTTATTATTACCTTAAAAAATGGTACATAATGCATCCCATGCATCCTTACCATTTTTAGCTTCACTTATGTGAGGTTGTATTTCATCAGTAGTGGTGAGCAAAATCAACATGAGAAGTCTATTATTCTTTTTATTCCATGCAATTTAATCTGCTCCTACTATAGTGGTTTTCGAATAGTGCTATCCACTATATCCTAAATTTCATCAATAGTCATAATGGCCTTCATCTTGGTTTTCCATGTGAAAAAATTAGGACCATTAAGCAATTGTGTATGATTTAGGTATTTGTCGATAGTTGTCATGATGAAGATTCTATAATGGTTCCAATATGGTTTCTCTTTCTCTCTTCTTGAAATTTAATGACACCTTCCTAAAAAACCCTTGAAGAAGGATTATCAGTTTGTAGATATTTAAGCCAACAATGAGAGATAATTCACTTTTATTGGTATTTAATGGCACCTGCCTAAAAATTCTCTTGAAGAAGGATAGTTAGTTTGATGTAATTAAGCCAAAAAAAAGAGTGAATTAGGGATTTTTATTTAGGAGAGAATATCAAGAAAAATTGGCTTTATACATGTGCAAGGAGTTTACACAAATTATTATGAAATTTTGGGGTTTTGAGTGCTCTTGATTTTGATGAATTATAATTACAAAAAAAGAAATTAAATTCAATAATAAATTAAAGAGTTCCCACAAAATTTTTATCACATAAGTGTCGGATGCAACCGAAAATACACCTAATTTAGTAATGCCAACTTTTAATAAAGGTATCGAGTAATATTGAAAATGCACCTTAATTATAAGTTTTTTGCAACAATAGGTTTATTTATGTTTTGCAAAAAAATAAATTTAATTTTCAAATTCTCCCTCCTTTGTGTTACAATTTTTGCAAAAAGACAATTTATCAAAGATCAATATCCCCCCCTTATTTTTTAAAAATAACAAAGTAGCTCATATTTCAATACAAGTCAACACACGATAAGTTTTTGAAAGACTTTCTAGAACCATTTGATAAATGACTTGGTTTTAGTGGATACTTAAGGCTTCAATACTCAAAAATTGGAGGTGCATCAGGATTAAAAGGTTCTCTAATCCTCATGGGACCATAGCTTCGATCCAAACCCTTCAAAGGATCTATGTAAGTATTGAAACAAGGTAAAATTATTCTATGCTCTCTAAGCATACAATGAAAAAGAGATCTTGATATTTATCATTTAAGTTCATTCCTCTTTCAAATAACTCTTAAACGATGAAGAGATTTTTGGATCCAAGGCCTTTTCTTCACGAGATAAAAATTATACTCTCAAAAATGATGAGAAAAATTTAGAGCAAAGTGTTACAAATCTCAATTTGTTGCAAAAAAATGTGTTTTGGTTTTTGTCTCTTATCTCCTCTTTTGGACACAACAAAAAAAACATCATTTCTTACAATTTTGTGAAAAAATGGCCATTTATTTTTTAATTTTTATTGCATAATTTTAATTAATTTAAGCATAATTTAAAAAAATAATAAAATATTTAAAAACAAATCACTCAAATTGCCAAAAAAATGATTTATTTAAAAAAGATATTAAATTATTAATAAAATACTAAAATATAATAAAAAATACAAAAAAAGCTAATTTACCTCCCTTTTTTAAAAAAATGCATTAATTTTGTGCAAAATAAAGGTTTTGTCCCTGCAAAGACTCGATTCGTGCTCGATCACAAATGAGAACCCAAGACTAGAAATCTTTGCTAGTTGGGCTACCTTGGTGGCTTTGTCAGCCAAGGGTTGCTCCTTGTCCTTATCCCGTCGTGCTCCTCACGATAGGAAAAAAATTCAGATTTTTCAATCCCACATTACCGGTGTAGGCAATGTATAGATCTTTAAAAGAGCTAAAGCATGTATAGCACTTTGACTGGTTGTAGGCAATCTGTAGGAAGCTATGCATCATTTTTATGAGGAGAATAATGAAGAATCTCCCATGCGTGTGACACATTTCGTAATGGATTTTCTTACGTGTCACACCACGTGGCACATAACTATTTGCCAGCTAACCATGTTAGATCCCAAATGCTACCTTAGTTTTAGTGCTAGCCATGTTAGATCTTATATGCTACCTCAATTTTAGTGATAGCCATGTCAGATCCTAAATGTCACCTTGGTTTTAGCACCACATCAAACCAGATGTCACCTTTGTTTCAGTACCAACTTGTTTGTTAGATATTTTAGGTGATATCAGTGATGGGATTTACGCAAATGATGTTAGTAGTCAGATTCATGCAAGTGATATCAGTCATGGGATTTATACCCTTATTGTTAGTACCTTTTTTTTCCAAAGTGGAGGTATGCTCAAGCCTGATCTGACAGGTTCAATGCCCATCGAACTGCCTATATTTCAACACTCGTCAGTCAAGCCATGCCAAAATTTTGACATACCAAATTCCATGCTGAATCCACCTCGATATCCATGTAAGTTATAGAAAATAATGTTCAACAAATACAATGCCTTGAGAAACTTATCAGGTGCTGGTGGGGGTCCCATATTAGAAATTTTATCCCATTTTCTAGTTACCTCATCTCATGTACCTTAGTTACGCTTACCCGTGTGAGTCTCCGTAGATCTAATACCAATGTTAGAGAATGCAAATGGAAAATAATAAACATAAACTATTAACCTTAGTATTGATAGGAGTTGTGCTTAAATATTATTTCACTTAGGCTATGAATAGCCTAAGAGGTTGTCCCACTTTGAATGTAGCTAACTGCTAGGGATTAGTGCTAGCTACTAACAATGTGATATTCTAAAACAACGTGAGATATTTCCTAAATGAATATCTCATTTTTAACAATAATATATTATAATATTTGACAATAGTAAAAAGTATATAATGTAATAGTATAATGGTAAAAAAATTCAGATTTTGGAGGGTCCAATTTCAGATCATTTCCCCATTTTGTTGGAAGGAGGGATCAAGACAGTGCAGCATCACAAACCATTTAAATTTGAAAACTTTTGGTTACAAAAAGAGGAACTTCGAAAGAAAATTCCATAGTGGTGGGAAGAAGGTCACCCAACATATGGGACAACAATGTTTAGATTCCACAAACAACTTCATTATGTCAAATATCAACTGAAACAATGGAGGCAAGCTAACAAGACAGACTTCCAGGTCCAAAGAGCTCCATTGGTGGCTAGATGGGATGAGGTTCAAAAAAACTTTAGGGAAGGAACAATTATAGAGTAGCTCAAAGAAGAGGATGATGCATTGCATAAAGTGGTTGAGGACATTGACAACCAAGAGGAGACCTACTGGAAACAGAGATCAAGAACCACTTGGTTATTAGAAGGTGATAAAAATACCAAAATTTTCCATCGGAATGCCTGTGCTAGGAGACAAATGAACAACATGGAAGCTCTTCAATATGAGAATTGACACTCCTTTGATACACTTCCAGGTATACATTTCCATTCAATGGATTATTTTTATAAACTATTTAAGGAAAGTATGGTGCAATATGAAGAGGATCAAAGAGACATTATTGCTATCATACCCTCTGTTATCTCTGAAGAAGAAAATTAGACCCTACTTAAACCCATTTATAGAGAGGAACTAAAGAATGTAGTCTTTGGAATGAGCACCAAAAAAACTCTAGGTCTAGATGGCTTTCCAATTGAGTTTTTTCAAGCCTTTTGGGATAACTTGGAGGAGGATGTAATGGCTGTTATAGAGGATTCCAAAGGTAGTAAAATAATGCTTAAAGCATTAAATCATACTTTCATTACCTTAATTCCAAAAGGGGAGGAGGGGGTACACATTTTAGATTATAGACCTATTTCCTTATGCAATGTCATATATAAAATAATCACAAAGGTAATGGCTGAGTGGCTAAAAAATCTTCTACATAAAATTATCTCCTCGGAGCAAGGGGGTTTTGTAGAGGGTAGGCAGATCTTGGATGGTGTGGTCCTAGCTCAAGAGGCAATCCATTCAATGCAAACATCTGGTAATAGAGGAATGTTCATAAAATTAGATATGTCAAAGGCTTATGATAGGGTTGAGTGGAGCTTCTTGTCAAAGATGATGGCAGCATTTGGTTTCTCTCAGGATTGGATAGAATGGATCATGAGTTCTGTTTCTACTCCAAAATACTCAGTGTTAATCAAGGGTCTTCCCTCGCAACCGTTTGGAGCTTCTCGAGGCCTTCATCAAGGATATCCTTGCTCTCCCTATATTTTTATCATTTTTGCTAAAGGATTGGGTAGACTTATCTTGAGGAGAAGACAACAAGGTTTGTTAACATGTATCAATGTGGGTAAGGAATTTTTGACTCACCTACAGTTTGTGGATAACATAAGATTAATGGGAGTGGCCAGTTTCAGGGAAGCAAGAATGATTAGATATACACTTAATGTCTACCTTAGGGCTACAAACCAAGTCATCAATGATAAAAAATCCAAAGTGGTCTTTTTAAATCTTGATCAAAGGCTTCAGGACAGAGTTTTAGAGATCTTGGGATTCACAAGGACTTATCTCCTAGTGGTATACTTGGGGGTCCCTTTGCATTTTAATAAACTAAAAATAGATATCTGGAGGAATATTTTAGATTGTATCAAGGATAGAATTAATCATTGGTCTCACAAATGGTTAACCTATGGGGGTAGATTAACTTTTTTACAGTCAGTCATTCAGGCCATGCCAATTTATAAATTTTCTATCCTTGCTGCCCCACACTATATGGAAAGAGTTGGACAAGATGGCTAGAAAATTTTTATGGGAGGGAGTAAAAGGAGAGAGGAAATGGGCCTTAGTAGGTTGGGACAAAGTAAGCCAGCCTAAGGTAAAAGGAGGTTTGGGACTGAGAAGATCAAAGTTAAATAATAAAGCTTTGGCTGGAAAGCTTTACTGGAGGTGGATTTCCCAACCAACTTCTTTATTAAGTAGAATCTTAACCAATAAATATTTGGGACAAGTGAACCCAAATGAGGTGGGTCATTTACCTTTGGGTGGTAATGGATCCTTAGTGTGGTAGGATCTCAAGTTAGGATCTCAGGTAGTAAAAGATAGATTATTTTGGAAAGTGGGGAGAGGGGAGAAGGCAAGATTTTGGACAGATTCATGGGATCAATACCCACCTATCATTTTTGAATTTCCTGAATTGCAACCAATAAAAATAGCCATAGAAACCAAGGGATGGGTCCAAATTGAAATTTATTTCAACACTAGTCAGTTGGGAATTATAAGTTTAAGCAGTTTAAGAAGTTGGATGAGTGGCCAATTTCAATCCCTCCGGATTTGACACCCATCATGACTAAAATCTTGGTAGAAATATTTCTCTAAGGTAGAGACAAGGAGGATGAATTAGCTTGGGGCTATGGGAGCCTTGGTGTCTACACAGTGAAGGACGGATATGATAAGATCCTTCTATAGCCCCCTCCTCATACTTATCAGGTGGAGGATTGGAGAAAGATTTGGCAGTCCAAGGGTTGGCCGAAAGTAAATTTTTTTGCCTGGCAGTTCATGCATAATGGAATTCTTACTTTTGATAAACTGAGATGTAAGGGAATCATCGGTCCATCTCAATGTGTTTTATGCTACAAGAGCGAGGAAACAACTGATAACTTGATGTTTGAATGCCCATTCACACGCCAAATTTGGGAGAGATGGTTTTTATATTATAAAATTCAAATTAATGGTGATTTGAATCTGATTAATATTTACGAAATATGGAAGAGGGGTAGATTTAAATCTAAAGCTCTTTGTATTGGTTGGGATATTGGATTAAACTTTATCTGGTGGCAAGTGTGGTTGGAGAGAAATGCTAGAATTTTTAGAGAAACTTTTTCTTCTTTAGATGGAGTTTGGCATGTCATTTGGAGCAAAGTCACAAAAGCTGTGGTAGTCTATGCTAAAGAGGAAATTCAGGTTGTTAATGGGGCAATGGAAAAGGAAGTTGAAGTGCAAGAGGGACAGGACAAAGCTAGTTGGAAACCACCCCCAGAAGGTTGGATTAAAAATAATACGGATGGAGCTGCAAAAGGCAATATAGGTAGAGTTGGAATTGGAGTGGTTTTTCGGAATTATGTTGGAATAGTGCTCTATTGGGAACTACAAGGCTTGGGAATAGCCACAAACAATGAAGTAGAACCCTTAGCTATCAAATCTTCTTCTATTTGGGCAGTAAAACAAGGCCATAGGAGGATAATACTAGAACCAGATTCTCAAATAATGGTTGGAGCTCTAGATTGCATGAGGAACTTTGCTTTGAAAATGTGTAGGCTAAGGATTCTTGTCACTCAAATTAAGGAATTATGGAGGGAATTAGATGATGTGATTCAAGTTTATGTGAGTAGATATCTAAATAAAGTGGCAGAATTCCTAGCTAAGATGGGTGCTGAGAAGGAGGTAGGGGTTCAATGGCATAGTGACATGGTTGTTGAGGATGAAGTGATTAGGCAGGGTGTTGAAAGGGTAGCAGACCGAGATATCCTGAAGACAAAAGGAAGGTTTCATGATTTTGTGACATGTTGCAACATCATGGCTAGCTGATAAGAAGTGTCACGATATCGTGACATGTTGCATTGTCACGGATAAAGGAGGAAAGGTGTCACAATATCGTGACATGTTGCATTGTCACGGCCAAAGGAGGAAAGGTGTCATGATATCGTGACATGTTGCTTCGATGAGGCCAAAGGAGAAAAGGTGTCATGATTTCGTGACATGTTGCTTCGTCATTGCCAAAGGAGAAAAAGTGTCATGATTTCGCGACATGTTGCATCATCGCGGCCAAAAGAGAACAAGTGTCGCAATATCATGACATGTTGCATCATCGCAGCCAAAAGAGAAAAAGTGTCACGATATCGCGACATGTTGCATCGTCACGGAAAAAAGAGAAAAAGTGTCACGATATCACGACATGTTGCATTTTCATGGCCAAAAGAGAAAAAGTGTCATGATATCGCGACATGTTGCATTTTCATGGACAAAAGAGAAAAAGTGTCGTGATATCGTGACATGTTGCATTTTCATGGCCAAAGGAAAAAAGGTGTCGCGATATCACGACATGTCGCATTTTCATGGCCAAAGGAGAAAAGGTGTCGCGATATCGCGACATGTCACATTTTCATGGCCAAAGGAGAAAAGGTGTCGCGATATCCCGACATGTTGCATCGTCACGGCCAAAGGAGAAAAAGTGTCGTGATTTCATGACATGTTGCTTCGTCACGGCCAAAAGAGAAAGAGTGTCACGATATCATGACATGTTGCATCGTCGCGGCCAAAAGAGAAAAAGTGTCATGATATCACAACATGTTGCACCATCTTGGCCAAGAGAGAAAAAGTGTCACAATATCACGACATGTTGCACCGTCGCGACCAAGAGAGAAAAAGTGTCGCGATATCATGACATGTTGCACTGTCACGGCCAAAGGATAAAAATGTCATGATATCATGACATGTTGCATCGTCACGGCCAAAGGAGAAAAAGTTTTGCGATATCGCGACATGTTGCATCATCGCGGCCAAAAGAGAAAAAGTGTCGCGATATCACGACATGTTGCATTGTCGCGGCCAAAAGAGAAAAAGTGTCACGATATCGCGACATGTTGCATCATCACGAAAAAAGAGAAAAAGTGTCATGATATCACGACATGTTGCATTGTCACGGCCAAAAGAGAAAAAGTGTCACGATATCGCGACATGTTGCATTTTCGTGGCCAAAAGAGAAAAAGTGTCGCGATATCGCGACATGTTGCATTTTCGCAGCTACTAATTGGGGAAAAGTTTTATATTATATTGTTCACCCCCACTTCTCAGTATAAGCACATGTTCTTCAAGAAATTTCCAAAAGTGGTAAGGAAAACTATTTAACCCCTGAGGTTTGTCCAAGGGGGCCATATTGTGTTGATAAGAGTGCATCTTGGTAGTTTCATCGTATTGACAAATTTTAGTATCTACAACTCCAATATCACATCCTCACATGACAATATTCAAATGATTTAAACTACGAGATATTTTAGGTTTTTTTTGGCTACCACTCGAGGCTCTAGTTTATGTTCTCACACACTTATAAATCTCAATTAAAAGGTACTATAAAATAGTGCTAAAAATAGGTTATACAAACATACAATTCCTAGGATAACTACCCAACATAATTATATATAAAAAAACTTATTATAAAATATAACTGAAGTTAAAATAAAGTAATAACCAAAGTGATCTAAGTTGTAGAGTTAGTTAGTTAAGGATATTCCTATGTGAAGAAAATAGGCTAAAAATTTGACTGATTAGAGTTCTTGATAGTCATGTCTTATGATAGTTTAAGGACTAGAACAACTATTGATCAAAGTTCTTGGTAGACATCTTTATGGAGTACTACGTAGTCATCTCCTATGAAATTTCATTATGCAACTATCATTCTTTACTCATATTTAGGATCCTTCTTGAAAATAAAAGAGCACTCAATGATAACTTCACTAAATACAAAATAACGTTTCACTTTCAGAAGTATTTAATAAATGATTGAAACTACAAAATGTATGCCCTATATGGAAACCTAACTATTAGGTATGTCACAAGCAATCAAACCATACACGTGTATTCTTACTTGGTTCTTTTCCTATTTTTCTTCTTTTTTTTGTTTTTGATATTAATAGAAAGTAAAATCTACTTTTTAAACAAGCATGGAAAATAAATAAAAGCTAAATATAACTTTCTCTAAATAGTAAGAATGTTAAATAAGATCAAGATACTCATATTGAAAGCCCAAGTTTGCTGCTATTTTTAACAATTTGAGTTGTAGGCTCCCTATTTGGTGGCCACCTGAAAGCACGAGGATACGGAAGCAAAAAGGAAAGCGAATATGCGATGCAAACAAAACCGGACTCAGCGCTAAATCCTAGAAACTTGAAAGTGCATGAAAAGAGGGAAAAGCATGAGCGAATCGAAATGAAACAAATGTGAGTAAAGAAGACAGCCCTTTTTATTGATATGTTTCAAACTCGGTTACAATGCGCATCCTCCCCTTCCAAGGGCTAGGAGCGTTTAAGCATGAGTTCTTGTTACATCCATGGGTGCCTTTCCTTCTTCCGCGTGCCCACATGTAAAATGGGTGGACCAAATGTCACCGCCGCTTGGAATGATGAGTCTTGACTCCTCGCTGCTCCTCCGATGTCCGAACCCTACGTTCAAAGGAACAAGAAATGGTCAGTAGCACCTGCGGATAAAACAAAGCATGCAATCCCCAAGCCTACGATAAGTGAATGAGAAAAATGAATTAAACTATGACTAAAACAGGTCCAAATGCTCTAAAAATTTGACAGGGGCATCAAGACACCACCAGGAAGGCCCTACAAAAAGAACAGTCAAGAAATTCCTCGCCGATTTGAATTCGCTCCGGGGCGGGACGAATTCACCTACAACAAAACGCCGAAAAGATACTGTCCCAATGTCCTACCTAGGAAGCTCCAAAAGACCTGCAAACTTGGGGTTAGCTAATTGGGGGCATTTTGGGAAGACCGAGATGGTCAGATTTTCCCAATTTGGCCTCCATCAATGGGAATTTGATGATGCTACCTATAGGTTAGTAGAAGCGAACAAAGCTAGAAATATGATCAAAATTGTTCAAAACGAGACGAAATTCAAATGACAACCTATCTAAACATCATAGAATTGAATGCAAAAATGAAAGAAAGCAAATCTGCCATGGAATTCCCATCGCTCCGAAAGGGGGTGATTAGGATTGTGGCAGTGTGGGAGGGGGCGCCCATGGGGCAGGCCGCCTGTCGTTTGAGGCCTGATTTCGGCACCAATCCACTTGGGATGGGTCCAAAACCTCTTGTGTGGTATTGTCGAAAAATTTGGTGGGATATTGTGGCCAAATGTCGGGTTTTGGGTTCAATATTCATCCTCCCAATAGTCACCCAATGACCTCCCCTCTAAAGGAGATCAAGGATGTGAAAGGCGCAAATCCAAAAGGTGTGAGGTATGACAATAAAACGACAACACTTCGTTGCTCTAAAATGCTCCTTCTCTCTATATTTTGGGGTGAGGAAACTCACCAATTTATAGACCTGGAGGTCTCTTGAAATGGGCATGCAGAGGCACCACTTGGCAATCATGCCTTCCCAGGGGAAGGAGATTCCTCCCTGAATAGGGACTTCATGACTGACCTTGTAAATGCCTCTAACGCTCGAAAACGCTCACCCATACTCCCATGCGATGAAGGAAGCGTTGAGTAGCGGATCTGAGCTGCCATTTGTCAAGATTTGACTTTTTTCCCGTCAAACCTGCAATTCGCCCCACCCTGGAGCGAATCTAGAATTCGTCCCTGGGTGGGGCGAATCCCAATTTGAATTCGTTCTAGGGTGGAACGGATATTGAGCAAAGTTCCTGAAGGTGCCAAATTGATCTCTGACCTTCCAAAACTATTGTGAGAGTGGTTAGGACCACTGTTTAACCTCTGGGGGCTGCCCTTGGGGCTGTGTGTGTCAAAGCGATCAGTGTTTGCAGTCACATAATCAGATTGGTGCTGTTTTGGTGTCTACAGATGCCCCTTTTTGGGATGCACTATGCATGGCGCAGCGCCGAGCAAAAATAGATAACCAAAGCACTAATGATTAGGGTTTCTCAGTAACCTAACCAAATTTTGATGCCCCAAGTATGGAAAGGGCATGCATTCTTGAATCCTTGCTTCTGACGAGCGAAGGAACTCAATTCAAGTATTTAACCTTTTTCGGTGAGGTGTTACTTGATCTTGGACATTGATCGGTCATGAATAGGCAAAGGGCGCAACCTTTTGTCTGTGAGAACCTTGAGTTCATGATTCACGAAATGCCAAGTGATTTGACTAGTTTGTGATTATTGCTTGTTTACTGCCCCAAGCAGGAGCGTAATTGTCTTTGTCAATGATTCTTTGAATGCATGCCATTTTCCTTAATTGGGTGTGTGTTTGTTGATTGGTGACTAA
The DNA here is from genome assembly GCA_028583015.1 of Wollemia nobilis. Lineage (NCBI taxonomy): Eukaryota > Viridiplantae > Streptophyta > Pinopsida > Araucariales > Araucariaceae > Wollemia > Wollemia nobilis. The sequence goes on along the minus strand of JAQPPZ010000463.1, from coordinate 30,307 downwards.
GTGTGACTACCCCCTCAAGCGACGAATCGATGAGGGAATGACCTTCATGAGAAAAGTGATGAGTCGCTTGACCCAAGATGACTTGTGCAAGGGTGCCTTTAGATGTTTTAGCATTAAGCGTGTGCAATTTTTTGACATTTAGACCTATTTTTGGTGGGTGTTAACCCTTTTTGCGACGCTTTTTGGAGCTGAAATTGGCAGAAATCCATCCTCCCGTGGAGTGGTCCGGCTATGGTAGCCTTCTTAGGGAGTAGGATAGTGACAATTTGTAACCCCGACATCTATTTTGCATGCCTGGGATGTCAAGTGCCAAAGCACTCTCATCGGGCAAGTTTATTAGCTGTTTTGGTGCATTTTTGTTCAATTTTTGTTGTTTTTTGAATTTTTTGTCTTGAATTCATTCTGGGGTGGGATGAATACCATGCTGGTATTCGTCCCAGGGTGGGACGAGCGCTAACTAGAGCGCTCATCCCAGGGAGGAACAAATATGAGCTCAAAAAGCCTATTTAAAGGCCAAAACTAGGGTTTGGGCTCATTTGCATTCGAATTTTCTTACGATTTGGAGCTCTGGGGAGGAGGAGGTTAATTCTACGAAGCGAAGCGCTACCGAATTTCTCTCGACATCATGAGTGCACAAACCGGATCGAGCGGCGGAGCCGAAGCGAGACCAGTAAGTGCTCCTTAGCGTTATTGCTTTTGTTATATGTTTTAAAACTGCAAGTTATTTGTTTAATTTTCTTTGTGATGATGTTTTCCAAAAATTAAAATTGAAACCCTAAAACTGAGCTGAACACAAACCAAGACTTAGCTTAAAACTGAATGGAAAACGTAGTTAAAACCTAGGTGAAAAATTTTTTTATTTTGCTTTTAACTAAAACCCTAGGATAAACGGAACGTAAAACCCTAGTTTTTTAGGTTGAGCTTGTCAGTTTTAAAACGTAGGTGAAAACCCTAGGTTAAAAAACTGTTATTTTAATTTTGTTTTGTTTGTGCAGACTTTGTCAATTTTAAACTTAGAATACAGAAATCCTAAGATTGATAACTGTGTTTTGTTTTTTTTGTTAATTAATCAGTTAGAGTTTAAAAACCCTAGGGCTGACAAATTAATTTTTTTGAATTTTTGTTTTGTTTTTGAATTTATCAGTTAGGATTAGAAACCCTAGGACTGACAATTGATCTTTTCTTTTTGTTGTTTTGTAATTGTTTTTGTTATTAATTAATCAGTTAGAGTTTAAAAACCCTAGGGCTGACAAATTAATTTTTTTGAATTTTTGTTTTGTTTTTGGCTATACATTGGTAGGCAGTGCTGTATATTCATGTTATTGTTGTACAATTTTTCATGATTTTAATGTTTTTGTGTTGTTTTCTTTTGCAGGTTGTGAAGAGCCGGTATCGTGTACCTACTGCTTTTGCTGAAGCACGAGGGGCACTAACTGTGGCTGACTGGGAGTGGCTTGATGCCCTTGGGCTCAAGCGGGTGGCTCGACTGGAGCCTGTGGTCGGGGATCGAGCCTATCTGATGGCCCTGATCAACCTGTGGGATCCCTGGACCAACACCTTCCATCTCCCAATAGGGGAGATGATAGTGACCTTGGAGGATGTCTATCGACTTCTGCGGATTCTGATAGATGGACTGTCGATCAGAACATCATCGCGTGATCAGCGGATAGCTATACTGATATGATGCTTCGGGCATGGGGAGGAGCTAGGTGTGGAGAGCCCAGTGGAGAGGGCAGAGGGCGACTGCCATATTGGTAGGATTCTGGTCCGATGGTGGCTTGAGAGAGGGGTGTTGGGAGTGAGGCATGCAGTACTCATGGGCCTCATTTCCAACATGCTGCTACTTGACTCGTCAGGTGCGAGGTTCCTATGGAACCTATTGGATTTGGTCTGGTGGCTGGTAGAGTGCCCGACGGAGGCACCGCTGATCATGAGGTGGGGGCAGATGCTGCTGGCATAGCTCTATGGTGAGTTGTACGAGGTCTGTTGCCGAAGGTGAAAGGGGATTAGCTGTAGCTATCTATTGCAGAGCTGGGCTTGGCAACACATAGCGGTGGAGAGGCCAGCTGGGTTACCATGGATGACTCGGATGGAGATGGAGGATAAGGATATAGGCTATGCGGTTCTATGGTGGTGGTCTGAGGAGTAGGGACAGAGTCGATGGTGGGCAGGTGTCGTAGGGCACTATGTCGATGCCCTCACTTGGCTTACTCCAGGGGAGGTGTTCTGGCACCCTTATCAGGATTGTCTAGCCTAGCCGAAGGCTGGAGAGTGGCTCCGATGGGTATGTAGGGAGCGGTGGCTGATTGGGCGACATGGGACCGAGCATGAGTTCTTCCCTTACAAGGGTGACACGATAGTTTGGGGTGTGCTAGGGGTTTCCTGGTGAGCCCGTGGTCTATCGACATCGGGGGATGAGAGGACTCTGGATCGATCGGTCATCGTGCCACTAGGCGAGGATTCAGACATAGTGATCGACGTCTCGAATGTGGATGACATCGAGACTACCGTAGAGTATGACCAGTGGTGGGTACTATGGTGATGGTGGGGAGAGGGGCCACTGGGAGGCACGGAGGTAGCAGCAATGGGCGGGGAGGGTGCCGAGGCACCAGGAGATGATTGGGGAGCTCCTCGGGAGGATGCAGATATGGTGGAGGTGGAGGATGAGGATGTGGATTTGGGGGTTTTGGATCAGCCGGAGATGCAGGACATCACGGAGTAGTGGGAGCCAGAGTAGGCTACTATTCTAGAGATGCCTATGCCTCAGGCGAAAGTGGAGGACACAGAGTTTGGGCTACATGCTGAGATTGCACGGTTGGAGGGGCTATTACGGTGGCATGATGAGGAGTTGGGGGATGTGCTACAGGAGAGGGATCTCCTGTGCATGCAGCTAGCAGAGCGAGAGAATGCATTGGCTACCTACCATCGGTAGGATGGGGGTACTGATGCTGCATGGGAGAGGGATCTCCTATGGATGTAGCTAGCAGAGAGGGATAGGGCTTTGGCACAGTGCGATGATGCAGTAGCTTATTACCGTCGATGGGAGGTAGAGTGGTTGCGATGGGAGACAGATTGGTCTCGGCATCGGATGGATATGGAGGGAGAGATTATCCGCCTCGATGGGCGGTTACCTGAGCCCCTGGGAGGTGGATCATCGCGTCGGATGAGGGGTAGTGATACTGAGCAGTCAGCATCATCTCATCGTAGGCGACTGGATGAGGGAGGGGGTAGCAGGCATGATGCGGGGGCTAGCAGTAGCCACCCTGAGGGGTCCCATAGGACCCACACCACGGGGGGTAGTTCCCATCGCACCGATCCTGCGTGATCATGGTGGCCGACGCCTTAGGCTTGGGGGTTTTTGAGCTTTTGGATTTTTTTTTGCGGGGTCAGAGGACCGGATCATTGTAGCTTGCGGGCATTTTTGATGATATATATACAGATGACTTTATTTTGTTTATGCGAGTGATGATTTGATTTTATGCATGATGAGTGATGAGTATGGATGTATGCATGTTAATTTATTTTGATGGATGCATATGTTATGATGAATGCAAATGTTTCTAAATTTGAGGATATGCAAATGTAATGGATGAATTGAAATTGTGTTGTTTTGGCGAGAGCACCATAGACTGTTTACACCTTTTGTGTTTTTGGCGATTGTTGATGGCAAATGCGAGGATGAAAGATAGCGTAGTTGGTTTAGAAATGTAGCTAAGGTTTTCCGAGACTCAGACGGTTTTAACTCACTAGCCACGACTGTACTTTATCTTACAAGACTTTTGGACAAGGTATGAATCGGACTTGTCTTTGACCAAGTTATTTCACATCCCCGTGTGTGCAATTGAGTTCATTTATGTGGTATTTGTCAGGATACCGCCAGTGCCAAATAGGCTGTCAACCAAACCTGTACTGAGGATCACCTAATTAGCTCCACTAACTCCTTTGTTGTATTTAGTCAGATTAATCTACGGTGCTATCTAGGATACCATAAGCTAGCTCATCCACATGCAAACATTGATCTGTACATGAGTTAATGTGACAGATATATCATCATGCGGGAGGTTTACCACCAGTGACCGATAGGCTATCCACCAAACCAGTACTGAGGTTTGCCTCATGACCTGTCGGAATGCTGAGAGTTCTAGGGATTCAAGTTCGACTCCCTTCTTTTCTTCAATTGTATTGGGATACTTGCTCTTTTGTAGTGATAAAAATCACTGTTTATTTTTATATATTTTTCTTTTGAGCAAGGGATTTGAATTTCGAGTGATGAGAATCACTATTGTATGTGCCTTTTGATGTATGCACTCTGGTGGTGATGTCAAATTTTTGGAGTTTTGACTTTTTGCAAAATTTTGATGTTTGCAACTTTTGAGAACTTGGGATTCTTGGGGAATTGGGTAGGGAAGATGCTTGTCCTTTTGCCAACTCTCGAGCATTCTTGGGGTCATTCGCACAGGGGGATGAGCAAGATAACCGTTTCGCTTATGGTGACCTGGATTGCTTTGCAGGTGTCATCTTTCGTTCACACAACTTGGGAATTTTTATGTGTTTTAATTTGTGTTGGGATGCTACGTAACAAGGTGTGATCCAAGTAGAACTCTACCTTCGTAAAATTTGTCTGACTTGGTACAGTACGTGGCTAGAAAGCAAAATGATGACTGAAGGGCGAAAACTCTTGATACATTAGAAGACCACTGACTCTGGTATGGTAAAAAGAAGTGAATGGCGTTTATTTTTGATGGACTGCTTATAGAATGGAGAAATGGTGATCACAAGATGGATTGGCGGAGTAATTACAGTCTATGGTGCCTTTGACCTGTATGACCACAAATATGCAATGTATGGATGTGATGCTTAATGCAGCTACATATTTTTTTGTTTTTGATGGATTGATTTTTTTTGTGAATATGAAGATGAGATGCGAAAAGAGCTCTCTATTGGTGTGATGAGTTGGAGTATGCCTGGAAATGAGATGCAAATTTTTGTTGTTTTTGATGATTTTACTATTTTTGAATTTTCTTATTTTTGACCAAGCGATTGTGGGAATCCTTGGAGCTTTTTGGGATTGACCAAGCGATTGTAGGAATCCTTGGAGCATTTTGGGATTGACCAAGTGATTGTAGGAATCCTTGGAGCATTTTGGGATTGACCAAGCGATTGTAGGAATCCTTGGAGCATTTTGGGATTGACCAAGCGATTGTAGGAATCCTTGGAGCATTTTGTTTGGGATACGACTCTCTTAGATATGGAATGGTCACAAATGACTGATGTTCAAGGGTTCTAGTTCCTTGATTCCATCAAGAGAGGCTAGCCGGTATGTCTCGGGTCCTATTTTGCTATCAATTACATATGGACCTAACCAATTTGCCATGAACTTGTCCCTTAGATGGGATGGCAAACTAGAGTTCTGTTGGTTTTCTTTTAAGACCAAGTCACCAATCCGAAAGTCCCTCAGGTGAACTTTCATGTTGTAAGCTTTCTTAAGTCGCTCTTGATAGATACGTAAATGCTCGAGGGCATTAATGCATCGTTCATCAAGCAACGTAAGCTGGTCTAACCGGGCCTACCGCACAGTGTCATCATCGATGAACTCTTGCATTGATATGCATAGGGAAGGAATTTCCAACTCGAGAGGCATGACTGCCTCGGAGCCATACACGAGCGAAAATGGAGTTGCCCTAGTGGGCGTCCGAATGCTAGTGCGATAAGCCCATAGGGCAAGTGGGATTTGGATGTGCCAATCCTTATGACTGTCTACGATGGTCTTTTTGAGGATAGCAACTAGCATTTTGTTTGACGCCTCTGCTTGCCCATTTGCCTACGGATAATAGGGTGTCAAAAAACTGTGCTGAATTTTGTACTTTGTGGTCAAAGCACGCACGTCTTTGTTCTTGAATGACGTCCCATTATCCGAGATTATTTTGGATGGAATACCAAAATGACATATGATGTTATGTAAAATGAACTCCACAATGCGAGGTCCTGTCGTAGAGGTAAGCGAAACTGCTTCCACCCACTTGGTGAAATACTCTGTGGCCATTATGATAAACGTGTGATGACCTAACGACGTAGGGGAGATATTTCCGATTAGATCTAAGCCCCACTATGAAAATGGCCAAGCTGACTGGACTGTCTGCAAGGCCTAGGAAGGTACATGCATCAAATTGGCATGATGTTGACACTTCATGCACTTCCTGACATATGTGCAACAATCTCGCTCTAAAGATGGCCAATAATAGCCCATGCAAAGAATGCGCTTTGCGATGGCCATACCACTGAAGTGGCCACCACACGTACCATCGTGCGCTTGGGCGATTGCCCAAGTGGACTCTTGCTGGTCCAAGCAACGAAGGAGGATTCCTTCGTAGCTGTGATGGTACAAAATGTCTCCTAACAAGACATACTTGGCCGCTTTCTGCTTGAATGCTCATTTTGTGGCATGCGTCAATCCAAGTGGGAGATTACCTAACTTGAGGTAGTCCCTTATGGGTAAATACCAATCCTGCTGATCGAAAGCCTCGATGGTATGAACAACCAATCCCTCTTGAAGTTCATCCCTAGCAAACGTTGAGCGGGAGAGAACTTGTAAGAATAGCGTTGTGTTGCTATTAATGGGAGTAGGGGAGAACAAGGACCCCCAGTTGGCATGTTTCAGACGATCGTGGATTTGAGAGAACTTATCCGAGGATGGTTCAATCTGGATCATGTGGATTCCTGGCGTCAAGTCAGAGCTTGCACGCTCCATCATGGATTGTGATAGTGTTTTGACTTGAATGGTTGTCATATCACCAGAAAGGTCTTGCGGGATTAGTGACCCCAAGGAGGCCATAGTGTCCACAAAATGATTCGATGACCGAGGGAGTGCCTCGATGTCGTACCACTCAAGATTTGCTAGGAATTTGTCCACAAGGGCTTTGTAGGCCTATAGAACTAGGCATTTGCATTGGAATACCCCTTTGACTTGGTTGACAATTAACAACGAATCACCAAAGATGTTCAGTCGTTTGATGTTCATGGTGATTGTTGTCTGAAGACCTATGAGCAAGGCTTCATACTCTGCATTATTGTTGGTGCATGGGAAATTTAATTTAAATGACAGAGGCATTGGAGCACCCTACGGTGTGAAGAATACTATTCCCATGCCACCACCTTGCTCACATTTAGAACCATCAAAAAATAGGGTTATGTCGGCCTGTGACTCAGGCTCATCAGAATCTGGCGATTCTGAGACATGGAAGACCCCATCATCGGGTAGTTCTATGACTAGAGGCTGATCGTCTTCGAGAGGAGCCTCTGCTAGTTGATCGGCTATGACCTATCCTTTGATGGATTTCTGTCCAATAAACTCTATGTCAAATTTTGTCAACAACATGATCCATTTTGTCGTGTGACTACTATGATAAGTACGACTCATCATGTATCACAATGGATTCTCCTTAGACACAACATACGTAGTGTTGCTCAGCATGTAGTGGCATAGCTTTTTGGTAGCAAACACCACTGCCAAGCAAATTTTCTCGACGTATGCATAGTTAAGTTCATAACTGACCAGGGTGCGGCTAAGATAGTAAGTAGCCTATTCTTTGTGAAGTTCATTCTTCTAGGCTAGCATGGCGCCCAGTGCCACCTCAGTAGCTGAGATGTATAAGTAGAATGACACTCCTGGTCTAGGTGGTGCCAATACTGGCGATGAAGCCAAGTATCGTTTGATGTCATCAAAGGCTGACTGGCACTCGTCATCCCAGTGAAATGCTACCCCCTTGTGCAATAATTTGTTCATGGGTTGGCACTTGTCAGATAGCTGCGCTATGAAGTGCTTAATTGACGCGACCTTTCCCTACAGACTTTTGAGCTGCTTAATGGTAGTTGGGGGAACCATTTCAAGGATTGCCTTGACTTTGTTTGGGTCCACTTCGATGCCTCGCTTTGAGACTATGAAACCCAAGAGTTTTCCAGATGTGACGCCAAATACACACTTCTTGGGATTCAGTCTGACTTTATGTTCCATGAGGCGATCGAGGATCTTGCTTAAGTCATCGAGATGATTTGGGTGCAAAAGAGATTTGGCCAACAAATCATCCATGTAATATTCCAAAGTTTTATGCATGTAATCATGGAAGATGTACGTCATGGCACGTTGGTAGGTGGCGCCAGCATTTTTAAGGCCAAAAGGCATGACCTTATAACAAAATGTCCCCCAAGGCATTGTGAACGCCATTTTTAGTTGGTCCTCGAGATTGATACGAATTTGATTGTATCCCAAGAAACCATCCATGAGGGATAGCATTTCGTGACCTACTGTAGCATCTACCAATGCGTCGATGCTTGGCAAGGGGAAATCATCCTTAGGACTCACTTTGTTTAGATCTCAAAAATTAGTGCATATGCGAATCCTCCCATCGGGCTTTTTGATGGGCACCATGTTGGACAACCATGGCGGATAATCCATGCAGATGACAAACTATGCATCCAACAACTTTTGCAATTCGTATTTGACCATCAAGGCCACTGTTGGGTGCATCTTACGTAGTTTTTGCTTAACTGGCTTTATTGTCGGATCAAGCGTTAGATTATGCGTGACTAGCTACGGATCTAGCCCCGACATGTCTCTGTATGACCATGCAAAAACCTCCTTCTTCTCTTTGAGAAGGGCAATGTAGTCGGCTTGCTCTTCAGGGGATAAGCTTACCCCTAGCTTGATAATCTATGGATTCATTGGATCCGAGCCGATGTCTACGTCAGTCGTCTCCTCGATCGACATGTGGGATCCGTCCTCCAACTGATGTGGAGTTGGGATCAAATGGATATCATTTGCTGAGTTTAAATCTGCATTGGGAACCTCGGGTTCCTCTTCAGCATGAAAGATATCTTGAGTTGACCCTAGGGTAAAATGAAGCATTTTATCGAAAGGCCAGTACTCTGATGGGGATGGAGGTGAATTGATGCGATCCCAGTCAATGGCATCTATGTCTAGATGCAAGGACCGTGTTGGATCGACCGGATTGTGGATGGGGGTGGTTAAGTCAATGGAGATCATGTGGATGAAATGATTTTGGTCTCCATTACCGTGGGTGTGATGACTCGAACATTCTGGATGTTCTCTATGCTCCGGATCTGGCTCTAGAGGTATTGGCATGAATGGATCGGCCCTATGTGCTGATAGGAGGACAGGGTCTACCCTCGGCACTGATATCACCCTAGGGTCTCGGAGTGGAAGGTGCTCTTCGTATACCTAGAGTGGTGGATCCAACACTTGATCCCACCCCACTGGGTCTACGTACCACTCGTGTCCTGGCACTATGCCCATCTGTTCAAATATGTCATTAATCTCCAAGGGGTATGGTTGCGGCCTCTATCACATGTGATTAAGATATGTCATTTCTGTTTCATCTTCGTAATCACTATCGGAGATCCAAAAGCCCTCGTTGGCTCTGACAACTGTTTGAGGCATTACAGGCTCATCCTGCTCGAGCAAATTAATCTGGCCCCATTGTGGTTGTTCCACTCTCCGTGGGGGGGCTTGATTCTCTTGACGTGGCACTGGCTCGCTTGGAGCCTCTAGAGGGAACATTGTCAAGAGGCTCTCTTGAAAGTCATTCATGGGGATCACTTGTGAGTGATCACTATCAGATTCGAAGGGATCATATGATGCTGGTTCATATTCTGATTCATCCTCCGAAGATCCCTCTTGACACTATTTATACCTTCCTTGAGAGTGAGTTCCTGAGCTTTCACCTCTCTCTAGCAAAGGAGAAGGGTTATTGAGGTTAACAAGGGTGGTTGTTGACCATGGGAGGTAATCTCCCAATGTATACATTGTGTTTGGGTTGGCATAAGGATCTGATGCCAATCCACCCTTGTTGCCTATCCCTAGGCCTTGCATGTTTTCCACCAAGATGTCCAAGGGTAGGGGGTGGTTGAACCCTACTCCCGACTTGTCATAAGGCATTTGGTATCTTGGCTGGCAAAGGACACACACTCCTTGCTCATACCTGCCTAGCCCATATCCATGCCAATTGCATTGGCCAAGATATCTCAGAGCGAAGTTCGGGTTAGATAGATAGTTGACATCTTCTACAAAAGGCTCTTCATCTTCGTCCTCTTGCATGCATGGCTCAGTACCATGATCAAGGCCCCCATACACAAAATTTTTCTGGTTCGGTGGGTAGCCTAAAGGAACAATTGTACCGATGGGGAGGCGAGGTCTCCCCATGTCTTGCACGGACTCTAGCATGGTCGTTGCTACAAAATTCTGCACTAGATACTCCCCCAGGCCCGTATGGGCCATTTCAATAGTGATTATTGGCGATTGAGAGGGAGGGAATGGAAGCTCTTCCTGAGTCCACTCCATGTTGGGTGAACTAGGAGCCTCAACTTCCATTGTGCTAGGCATATCTTTGGTAGAGATGGTTGATACTATTGGCAGCGCCTCTTCTAGGGGTTGAGCCTCTTCTAGGGTTTGCTTCCCTTTGTCCTTCTGTTTAGCCATGATAGGTGGCGTTGTTGGTGAAGGACCGGACGATGAAGATGTACCTGGCTGGGATGTAGATGGATTTATCACCAGTGGTGCTTGCGGCATCGGACCTTGTCTAGATGGATTTAACTAAAAATCCAAGTGCATCGATGGGAGGGTCGATTGTGGCATCAGCTGCACCGCATTGCAATATTTGAAGGGTTCTAAGTCCATCGGGACTACATGTACTTCCCCTTCAAATGCATACTTCAAACACTGATGAGCTATCGAAGGGACACACTTCATGTCCCTGATCCATGGCCGCCCTAGCAAGATGTTATAAGCCATCTCATCTTCAAAAATATGGCACAATGTAGTGATGCAGGAGCATCCAATGGCACCTGATGCAGAAGCATCTAGTGGTAGGAGAGCCACTTCTAAAAAGTTGGCCAAGGAGGGAAGATGTCGCGATTTCATGACATGTCGCAAAATCATGATAGAAGAAGAGGAAGAATGCAAGGAGGAAAATCTATCGCGATATCATGACAGGAAAAGTGTCGTGATATTGTGACACAAAGAGGAGAGAGGATCAAGCATAGAAAGCTATCGTGATATCACGACAGAATATGTGTCGCGATATTGCGACGCAAGTAGAGAACGAAGCCAGCAGGGAGAAGTTGTCATGATATCGTGACAATAAATGTGTCACGATATCATGACACAAGTGGAACAGAGGAGTCAGCGAGGAGAAGCTATTGCGATATCGTGACAGGAAATGTGTCGCGATATCACGACCCAAAATGGAGAGAGATGCAAGGATGCCAAGGATGTCACGATTTTGTGACCCAATCAGGCAAGAGGAGGCTGCAAGCAAAGATGTCACGAAATCATGACATGTCATGATTTCATGACCCAAAAGCAGAAGGAGAGTACGAAAGGCAAAGATGTTACGATTTCATGACATGTCATGATTTTGTGACCTGAGGAAGAAAGAGGAAGCCGAAAGTGAAGATGTCATGATTTGGTGACTCGAAGGCAGGATGAAGAGCGAAAGAGGAAGATGTCATGATTTCATGACATGTCATAGTTTCACGACCTACAGAAGAGAGAGAAGGCACAGAGGAGAAGATGTCACGATTTCGTGACATGTCACAGTTTCGTGACTCACCAAGGAGAGAGAAATCCAGGAGAAAGAAATGTCACGATTTCATGATAGGTCGTAGTTTCACGACCAGAAGGTGAAGAAGGAGCCAAGGAAGAAATATGTCACGATTTCATGACATGTCACATTTTCATGACCAGAGGGCAAGCGAAGGAGCCAGAGGAAGAAGATGTCACAAAATCGTGACATGTCATGATTTCCTAACACGAATAAGAGAGTGGAGACAAAACGAGAAAATGCCACGATTTCGTGACATGTCACGAAATCACGACCCGAAGGAGCGAAAGAAAGCAGGAAGGGAAGATGTCATGAAATCATGACATGTCGTGATTTCGTGACCCAAAGTGGAAAAGAGGAAAGAGGAAGAGAAATGTCATGATATCGTGACATGTCATGATATCGCGACTGAGAAGGAGAAGGAAGGTCAGGATAAGGAAGATGTCGCGATATCATGACACATCATGATTTCGTGACTTAATGTTTTTTTGGGGGCCAGGACAAAGTAATAGTGATAGAGGTCAGGTGGCGGTTGCAGAGCAGGGACAATACGTGGCACCAAGGTGCAGTAAATGTGGGCGAATACCAAGAGGCCTCGGAATCAAAAATGATGGGTCGCTCAGAATAATCTGATAGGAAGTGACGGTCACACGGCGATGATAGGGGCCATGCGGAGTGGTGCCTATATCAAATTTTGTGCTCTAATTTGTGTAAGGATGTTTCAGAGGGTCGGGGCTTCTATAAAAACCCAAGCATTGTAATAGGATAGGTTGTGGATTGGAGATCGCACGTAGAGGATAGTGAGTGAGAAAACCAAGCCGAGTGCTGGTCATTGTAAATCCTGCGGGCTGTTGATGTTCTATAAATGAGATTTGCAGATTAATAGAAGAAAATTTGGGTTTGAGAAGGTGCGATTTTTTCCCGTCCCCCATCAGTGGTATCAGAGCTAGAAGTTCCTGAGTGTGTAACAGATCGCTGGACGTGAGGCAGTTACACCAGGATCTATGGAAGGGCTTGTGAGAGAGTGAAAATAATGCCTACATAAAGAATCTATGGTAGTGAGAGCAATATGATGACAGAGGAAGACTTCAAAGCTTTGTAGAGGCAAGTGCAAGCCCTGCAAGAGGAGCTGCTTAGAATGGATTTGTAGAGGCAAGTGAAAGCCCTGCGAAAGGAGCTGTGTAGAATGCATGAGGAAAAATAGAAAAGAAGGGAAGATGGAGTGCTTCAGAAGTTGAAGCCATTGAAGGCTACAGACAAGGAGGTGTGCAGCAGTGCCAGAATCTGTCTGATAGAAGACATAAATTGTTTTGGCCAGGAGGTGGGGTTGGAGTAGGCTGCAGAGGTAGGTGAATGTTTGGAGGTGTTGTAGAAGGTAGGGACCAGACAACACAGAAGTGAAGGTTACTTCTCCACCAACCCCGGGTGTCTGATGCAGGCGCATCCAGTGGCACCTGATGCAGAAGCATCTAGTGGTATGAGGGCCACTTCTAAAAAGTTGGCCAAGGAGGGAAGACGTCATAATTTTGTGACATGTCATAAAATCATGATAGAAGAAGAGGAAGAAGGCAAGGAGGAAAATATGTCATGATATCATGATAGGAAAAGTGTCACGATACCACGACACAAAGAGGAGAGAGGAGCCAGCAGAGAAAGCTGTCGCGATATCGCAATAGAAGATGTGTCGCGATATCGCGACACAAGCGGAGAACGAAGCCAATAGGGAGAAGCTATTGTGATATCATGATAGCAAATGTGTCATGATATCACGACACAAGTGGAACAAAGGAGTCAGCAAGGAGAAGCTGTCGTGATATTGTGACAGGAAATGTGTCACGATATCATGACCCAAAATGTAGAGAGATGCAAGGATGCCAAGGATGTCATGATTTTGTGACCCAATCAGGCAAGAGGAGGCTGCAAGCAAAGATGTCACGAAATCATGACATGTCATGATTTTGTGACCCAAAAGCAGAAGGAGAGTATGGAAGGCAAATATGTCATGATTTCGTGACATGTCACGATTTCGTGACTCGAGGAAGAAAGAGGAAGCCAAAAGCGAAGATGTCACATTTTCGTGACTTGAAGGCAGGATGAAGAGTGAAAGAGGAAGATGTCACAATTTTGTGACATGTCGTAGTTTCATGACATGTCACAGTTTCATGACCTGTAGAAGAGAGAGAAGGCACAAAGGAGAAGATGTCACGATTTTGCGACATGTCATAGTTTCATGACTCGCCAAGGAGAGAGAAATCCAGGAGAAATAAATGTCATGATTTTAGGACAGGTCATAGTTTCATGACCAGAAGGCGAAGAAGGAGCCAAGGAAGAAAGATGTGATTTTGTGACATGTCGCATTTTCGTGACTAGAGGGCAAGCGAAGGAGCCAAAGGAAGAAGATGTGAAATCATGACATGTCATGATTTTGCGACATGAAGAAGAGAGAGGAGACGAAACGGGAAGATTTCATGATTTCATGACATGTCACGAAATCATGACATGTCACAAAATTGTGACCCGAAGGAGCGAAAGAAAGCAGGAAGGGAAGATGTCATGAAATCGTGACCCGAAGATATGGAGAAGCAGTAAGGGGAAAATTTCTTGATTTCGCGACATGTCACAAAATCATGACCGAAGGGGCAAGAAGAAGCCAATGTAGGAAACCATCGTGATATCGTGACATGTCGTGATATCGTGACCCAAAGCAAGAAAGCAAAGGTGAAAGGCAAAATGTTATGAAATCGTGAGATGTCGTGATTTCACGACCCAAAGGAGAAGCGGACTTCAAGAAAGAAAAATGTCACGATATCGTGACATGTCGCGATATCACGACCTGAAGGAGGAGGAGACAGCTAGAAAGGAAAATGTCATGATATCGCAACATGTGAAATCGTGACCTGACGAAGAGGAAAGGCAGTGAGAGGGAAGATGTCGTGATATCGTGACATGTCACAAAATCGTGACATACTACAGGTTCACGATTCAAGAAGGCACGTGTTACTATATGGGGTTTCGCGAGGCAGTCAAAGGCCTCATTAATACAATATTTCTTACCTGATAAGTTAGCTGAGCATGGCGACCATTCGAGGACTGCACCTAGAGGTCAGACGGCTCATCAATGCATGTTTCTATGGCTAACTCGATGGCAGTTTCTAGATAGGGGAAAAGATGAAAAGGTTTAGTGAGATGGGATGTATGCTGGTAGGAAGGCATTAATGGCCTAGAGGGTCGAGGCCTCTATAAAAAAAACCCAAGAATTGTAATAGGGGGCGGGGGGTGGATTGGAAGATCGCACGTAGAGGATAGAGGTAGAGAAAACCAAGCTAAGCGCTAGTTATTGTAAAGCCTATGGGCTGTTTCTGTAGATTATTCTATATTAATAGAAGAAAATTTGGATTTGTGTGAGTGTGATTTTCCCATCTCCCATCATGTAGGTATCATCTTTTGTCCTACTTGAATGGGTAGGACAATTGTGCCAACTTTCGAGCATATCACATCATTGAATGCTCACAATGTATAGGTGGAAGTCGTGATGTGAGAGGCTGGCAACTTCAGATGTTTCAATGTTTTTGTGGTAATGATGTTACTAGACGAGCCAGTGTCTATCAACAACCTCTTATATGGGATCCCATTGACCCATGCGATAATGTGCAGGTGTGGATTTGCCATGTCATCAGACACTAATTTAACTTCATCCTCTCAAAAGGTGATTACTGGATCCGTGCATCATTTGACATGTCCCACAAAGTTGTTGAAGGAATTCACTTTGTGGGGCTTCAACTCGATGGCTTTCAAAATCTCCATGAGAGCCTCTCGATGGCACGTTGATTGTTTTATAAGCTTGTATATGGAGAGCCTAGCTGACGTGGTCTGCAAACTCTGTGTGAGTTTCATCTAAATCATGGCCGTGGGTCTAGGAAGAGGTAGCTGCATAGGGTTCTATTGAGGTTGTGACATCGATGGAACCTATCTTATGGCTGCCTTGGGAGAAACTCCTAGGTATTTCTTGTTCCTAGTCACTATGCTTATCATTCCTACATACCCTTGCATGGGGCAATTCTATTGCACCTCATTGACTTGAAGGGGTTTTTCCTGTGCCTCATGGGAAGAAAAGGGGTCTTTGAAAACTCCCATCTGCTGGTTGTTTGGCGCTACGGGGTTGTCCACTGCCAATGTCTTATTGTTGATCAGGTCTTGTATCAATCCTTTGAACTTCCAACATGCATTTAGGTCATGTCCCTTCTGCCTGTGGAACCTACAATACAAGTCCTCTCTATATCCCTTAGGCTTGGGAGCGTTAGGATCTATGGTTTGAATCTCTGGCAGGGTGATCAAGTTCACCACTGACAAGCAGTCAAATAGGGAGTCCCTAGACTCTGTATGAGGTGTGTACTATTGCCTAGGGCGACGCTACTAATTTTGCTCTTGCTTCTGATTTTCTCTTTCATAATTGTTAGGAGGCACTGCCTGATAGTTAGCCTTTTGAGGTTGTGTTTCTTGTGCTAGCTTAGGGACATTTATAGCAACTTGATTAATCGTAGTGGGTTTTTGTTGCGTAGTCCCTATTTTTGTGTTCTTTTTCCATTCTTTCTTCTTAGGTTTGGCAATCTCGCCATCCTGTATCTTGATCTCTTCGATGATTCTGGCTTGCGCCAGAGCTTCCTCTAAGGTGGCATATTGCTACAGCTACAATAGCACAAATATCGATCTCAAACAACTTCGTGAGAACATTTGTGTAAGGTTGGACATAGGAGGGAGGTAGGGTAGCTTGGAAAGAAGATTCCTCCACCGATTACCATAGGCCGCCATGGTCTCTTCCTCATACTGCCTGAGGCTTTCCAGGTCACTTAGTGATGCCTTATTCTTGGTGTTGAAGGTGAAGCATTTGAGGAACACATCCACTACCTAATCCAAGTTACTGATGTTGTGCTTTGGCAAGTGAGTGAACCAATCTGAGGCAGGGCCCGCGAATGTGGTTATAAATGTCCTAGCAACAACACATCATTGTCTTGAATGCCAAAACATTGGCTCAAGAATCTGGTCACATGCTCTTGGGCATCTTCCTCACCCTTAAATATTGCCAACTGAGGCAGCTTAAAGTGTTTGGGGTAAGGGGGTGCAGGCACTGACGGATGCATAGGATGACTATGGAGTTGGCGTAACATGGGATTTTGGGTCCCAGAAGCTTTGGTTTCCACAGACTCCAAATGCTCTACCAGAACTTTGTATGCATCGAAATATTTAATCTCTTCCTCTTTAGTTTGATCCCGTTGTGGGTTGTGGGAAACTTGAGGCCTATGGGGGGGTGATCGGATAGCAACCCCTCCACCTTGGTAGGGCATTTCGGCCCACTCTACTTGTTCATACTCCTCGTAAACTTCCTGAGGAGTCTCTGGGTGAGACCTATGACCCTATGTGGGTCCCCGCGGAGGGTACCCATCATTGTTCTAGGGAGTGGCCTCCCTCTTAGGTCTAGGGGGTCTCGAAGGTAAAACTTGATAAGGTCATGGGGACCTATCTCTCACCAAGGGATTATGCCTCTCATATGGTTCCGCTCTTTGGGTGTGAGGTGTTGGAACCCTCTGAGGAACTGGGTTATGGAGCAGCGCATCTATTTGGTGCCGAATGCGCTCCTTGCTAATGCGGTATAGATGCTCTAGCTGCTGCTGATCTTGCTCAAGCCGTGTGATCTGGGCTTGGTAGGTGGCATGTCTGGCGACTGCCAGGTCAATTTGTTCTACCATCTTGAGCCTAGGAGGCCTGGATGCCTCTCCTATGCATTTACCTCGGTCACAATGATCCAAGATCTCAATGGGTCACTTCCCTCTGTTGAGGTTGGAGGCATTTACCTAAGGCTCTGGCCTCAGTGGGTAACCATGGTACCTAGCAGGTGTGGAAGTGCATGGATCCTATGCTGTACATTTCTCTTGAGAAATGTAATGGTCTTCCTCATGCTCCCTTTCGTATGTGTGAAAGGGGTGGGCAGAGTTAGCTCGCCCTGCTTGGAGAGCCCTACGCTCTGGGGTTTGTCTATTGGTTCTAACAGTGATGGGGGGCAAAGGAGGGATGCCATAGTCATGTGGCCTCTCCTCATGGACACTATGCCTCTCTAGCGCTTCATCATGCCGTTGCCACTCATATCGAGCTTCTAAGAGAGTTTTCTTATCTATTTTGAATGCCACGTGTAAGTACTCCTCTTGAAATGGGCTATGATGAACGGGCGTGTCCCCCAAAGGGGTGTCCCTATAGTTCCATCTTGACATGGAATGATGCGGAATCTCTTGTGGGTCAGGCTACCAAGGCGGTATGACCAAGTCCTTAGGGCTATAGCGGAGGTGACTTGTGCCCCCACCTTGTACACTTTTCACAGCTTCTACCCTTGATTAGGCTTGGCTACGGGTGTACACCATGGTATTGCTCTTCTACAAGATAAACATATTTTTATCTATTTTTATGATTTTTTTTATGTTACACTAAACAGAAAAGAACACACACATACAAAAACAAGTGATTATCTCGTTTAAAGATTGAGAGTGTGTCCTAAACCTGGTTTAGTGTGTTTTGGTTTTTGTTTTTTTTTTTTTTTTTTTGAAGGTTTTGTAAAGAATGTTTAAATGCAAAATGAGGGCTCTTATGACTCCCAAAATTGGTCACCCCTTTGATATACCATTGCCAGGCTGATATACCAACCTCTCTATATACCGACCCTTACGTGAGGGAAACTATAGGTACATGAGAGCAGATGGTACGTGGAATGTAGGTGGTATGGAAGGGGAATCACCCTGTTTATGACACCTACCATAGAAGACTTATCCTCGTGTGCTAGGAATCACCCCAGCTACACTCGGTCAGATTTCATTAGGATTTACGTCTAGCAACAGTAGCGATCAGGGTTTATGAATGCAAAATTCAAGCCAAGGTGGTGATGAAATCCATCATTGGTCTTGATCAAGGGCTGGGGTTTTACGACCAACTCCTTGGTGTTTGATTTTCCACATGGTGTGTGGGGTTCCTTTTATTTTGCATGGAACAAAATAAACATGTAGTAAATTTTTCTATGCACGCAAAAAAAAAAGAAACCAAGAAAAATAGAAAAACTGAAGACAAAAAATGATAGGAAAAGTGCAGAATTCTTACCTCTTCTCTGCCCGAATCTATCGATTCTGAGTTTCTACCCAGAAACTTCATAGACTAGAATTCATCCCAAGGGGGAATGAATTACAGGGCTATATTTGTCACAGGGTGGGGTGGATTCCCATTCATCCCTGGGTGAGATGAATTACAGCTCTATATTCGCCCTCTGATGGAACGAACAACAGTCAGCATATGAAAACGTGATACCTGCAAGCAAAAATAACCAATTTTGGATCAGATATCTGATATTAAAAATAGAGGACAATTTCCCACCATGATTGCCACTAAAAGCACGAGGATACAGAAGCAAAAAGGAAAGTGAATATGCGATGCAAACAGAACCGGACTCAGCGCTAAATCCTAAAAACATGAAAGTGCATAAAAAGAGGGAAAATCATGAGCAAATAAAAATGAAACAAATGTGAGTAAATAAGACAGCCATTTTTATTGATATGTTTCAAACTCAGTTACAATGTGCATCCTCCCTTTTCAAGGGCTAGGAGCGTTTAAACATAAGTTCTTGTTACATCCATGGGTGCCTTTCCTTCTTCCGCATGCCCACATGTAAAATGGGTGGACCAAATGTCACCGCAAATTGGACTGATGAGTCTTGACTCCTCAATTCTCCTCCGATGTCTGAACCCTGTGTTCAAAGGAACAAGAAATGGTCAGTAGCACCTGCGAGATAAAACAAAGCATGAAATCCCCAAGCCTACGATAAGTAAATGAGAAAAGTGAATTAAACTATGACTAAAATAGGTCCAAATGCTCTAAAAATTTGATAGGGGCATCAAGATACCACCAAGAAGGCCCTACAAAAATAACAGTTGAGAAATTCCTCGTCGATTTGAATTCGCTCCGGGGCGGGACGAATTCACCTGTAACAAAATGCCGAAAAGGTACTATCCCAATGTCCTACCTAGGAAGCTCCAAAAGACCTAAAAACTTGGAGTTAGCTAATTGGGGGAATTTTGGGAAGACCCAGATGGTTATATTTTCCCAATTTGGCCTCCATCAATGGGAATTTGATGATTCTACTTGTAGGTTAGTAGAAGCGAACAAAGCTAGAAATATGATCAAAATCGTTCAAAACGAGACGAAATTCAAATGAAAACCTATCTAAACATCATAGAATTGAATGCAAAATTGAAAGAAAGCAAATCTACCATGGAATTCCCATCGCTCCGAAAGGGGGTGATTAGGATTGTGGCAGTGTGGGAGGGGGTGCCCATGGGGCAGGCCGCCCACCGTTTGAGGCCTGATTTCGGCACCAATCCACTTGGGATGGGTCCAAAACCTCTAGTGTGGTATTGTCAGAAAATTTGGTGGGATATTAAGGCCAATTTCAGGTTTTGTGTTCAAGATTCATCCTCCCAATAGTCACCCAATGACCTCCCCTCTGAAGGAGATCAAGGATGTGAAAGGCGCAAATCCAAAAGGTGTGAGGTATGACAATAAAATGACAAAACTTCATTGCTCTAAAATTCTCCTTCTCTCTATCTTTTGGGTTGAGGAAACTCACCAATTTATAGACCTGGAGGTCTCTTAAAATGGGCATGCAGAGGCACCACTTGGCAATCATGCCTTCCTAGGGGGAAGGAGATTCCTCCCTGAATAGGGACTTCATGACTAACCTTGTAAATGCCTCTAACACTCAAAAATGCTCACCCATACTCCCATGCAATGAAGGAAGCGTTGAGTGGCTGATATGAGCTGCCATTTGTCAAGATTTGACTTTTTGCCTATCAAACCTGCAATTTGCCCCACCCTGGAGCGAATCTAGAATTCATCCCAAGGTGGGTTGAATCCCAATATGAATTCGTTCCTGGGTGGAACGAACATTGAGAAAAGTTCTTGAAGGTGCAAAATTGATCTCTGACCTTCCAAAACTATTGTGAGAGTGGTTAGGACCACTGTTTAACCTCTAGGGGCTGCCCTTGGGACTATGTGTGTCAATTTGATCAGTGTTTGCAGTCACATAATCAGATTGGTGCTGTTTTGGTGTCTACACCACCCTAGGGTGTGATGGTTGCCAATTTAGGGACCACCCTAGGGTGGGACGGATATCGTGGCCACCCCTAGGTATTCGAATTATGAAATAAAGGGTTATTTCATACCAGAACGGCCAAAACCTACAACATTTAAAAAGTAAAAAATAAGTTAAAAATTGGCTAAATCAAATGGGAAAAGGATCACACCATGGTCACCACTATAGGGTGGTAAAAATGGTGCATCTAGAAAAAGGTAATGAATTGCACCTATTTATTTAAGCATTCAAAATCGATATTTAATGTAAACATGATAACAATATATAAGAAATGGGGGTCGTATTTATATTAATCAAATTGTAGAATCTATGGTTACAATGTATCCCTTTTAGGGACCTGAATTTATATAATTATTACAAGGTGTCAAATGATATAATCCTTTCAACGACTCATATGCACTTCAAAATATTTCTTGAACTCAGGAATCATCCAAGAGAAGTTTTTTGGTTCCGTTGCGATGATCTATCTATATTTGGAATTGTAGATCCTTTCTTGCATGCTAAAATATCTAGATCTAGACACAAAGAACTCAAATTTTTTAATAGCATATGCAGATTGAAACAAAGTCAAAGAGGTGCATGCAATAGTGAATAGAAAAAGTGAAAATCATAATAGAAGGTGTAAAACTACTCAAAATTGCATAGAAACTTAGTATAGTGCATATATTCTAATCTAGAAATTATCTATGCTAAAATAGAGATGAAATTAGATGCAGAGCTCATGGGTATCCTTGGGTGTTGCAATTGTAACTATTAACTACCTAGGGTTGGGGCGGACACAAAATCTAGTGGTTTTTACCACTAATTCTTCTAGGATTAGGTTCAAACTATTTTTAGGAGTATTATCATCGAATTTGGTGATATAATGCATTGAAATGGGTGGGATTTTAAATGGATTTATGTATTTGTAAAGGCTTGGAAACCTCCTTTAATTTATGGATATTTCAAGGGAATACACATGGTAAAAAAAAGGATTGAATATTGGTAGCACTTTATGGCAAAATATTGCAAAATATTTTTTTTAAACTAGATGGATTGGCTCCATTTTATAGCTCAAGCGAGCACAAGGTTAGATGAGCAATTTTGGCCATGCGAGGCAAGTGCCACCAGTTTTCAAAATATTACCATACATTGGGTGGGAGAAACCTCCAATTTGGGCCTCCAATTAGCAGCTTATGATTGAATTTATGCACCCTCAATATGTCATAAATCAATGGGTGGGATAAATGGTAGAATTTTATTACCATTTGTCATACCCTTGAATTTTTAAGAGTCCAAGGACTTGGCCATCCCACCTTGAGGTGGCAACCAGTTCATGGCTACCCCACCTAGGGGCGGTTGTTGGTGGTCGCTCTAGGGTGAGGCAGCCATGAACTAATGGCCACCCTAGGGTGGGCCGACCATGGTTTAATGGTCCAAAATTTCCTAAAAGTGGGGTAGAACTTCCTAAAAGTGGTAAATACCACTATTTAACCCCTGATTATTGTCCAAAGGGGACATATTGTTTTGATAAGAGTGCATCTTTGTAGTTTAATCGTACTGACGGATTTTAGTATCTACAACTCCAATATCACATCCTCACATGCCAATCTTCAAATTACTTGAACTAAGATATATTTTAGGTTTTTATTGGCTACCACTCGAGTCTTTAGTTTATGTTCTCACACACTTGTAAATATCAATTAAAAGGTACTATAAAATAGTGCTAAAAATAGGTTATACAAACATACAATTCCTAGGATTACTACCCCAACATAATTATCTATAAAAACACTTGATATACAATATAACAAAATTTAAAATAAAATAATAACTAGATTGATCTAAGTTGTAGAGTTAGTTAGTTAAGGATATTCCTATGTGAAGAAACAAGGCTAAGAATTTTGCTGATTAGAGTTCTTGATAGTCATGTCTTACGATAGTTTAAGGACTAGAACAATGTTTGTTAGGAGCACTACCTAGTTACCTCCTATGATATTTCAAGGACTAGAAAAACTATTGATCAAAGTGCTTGGTATACATCTTTATAGAGTACTACGTAGTCATCTCCTATAAAAGTTCATTATGCAAATATCATTCTTTATTCATCTTTGGGATCCTTCTTGGAAATGGTTCCAAAAGTGATGACCACCACCTTTCTCTATCAATCTAGGTATTTAGTTGGAGAAGGTACTAGCACTTTATAAGCAAATAAATGAGGGATATAAATCAAATAATTATTTAGTCAATTTGTCTAACTAAAATGTGAAGAGTATTTTATACAAGGAATTATTGTTGAAAAGAGCATTGTGTATCTCCTATTTTGCATGTCCAAAACTACAAACTTCACCATTATAAATTTAATGATGTGCATGAGTGGATACTTATTAAGCATCTCTCAACCTTATCGAATTTGTTTTCAATTCCTATTTCTAATTTGATTTGCTAGTTATCTAAAACATACATAGACTCGTTCAACTATTTACTTTTATCTTCTAAATGATTTTATATTTAAGTTGTTGACTCAATTGCCCTATTTATTTAAACAGATAATTTTACCTCATATTCCTCATTACTCCTCATGTTCCTCCATTCATGAGTTTGCGACTCAAACTTTTTAAAAATATTTTACTAAAAATAAAATTCATGTTTTAAAAATTACTATTTTAATAAGAATCCTAAAATACTATTTAAATGCTATATATCAATGATTCAAATGAAATAATATAACTATAGATTTAATATTACAACTCTTTAAAATTGGAGCCAAAACTACTACATAAAATACTAAAATCTCTTCATATTTTAGTAACCTCTATATATTTTATATAATAAATATGATGTATTTCTTCAATTTTTAATATAATTTTAAATATTTAAAATAAAAAACATAATATAACTTAAACAACTAATTGAAAATAAATTTTTAACTGGCAAATTAGATGTTAAAAAAGTAAAATATAAAATAATAAAATAAATTTGAAAACCTAGGGTTTTTTTTCCCGAGCACATTTAGTCAGACCCTTATTGATATTATAGGATTTCCATAACCTCTTCATATTTCTTATATATATATATATATATATATATTTAATTTACATGGTGGAATCGGTAGCCGCCACGAATCCGGGCAGGCTGTCCAGCTTTTATGGCCGCCATAGTATTCTGCGCTGTCCGCCCTAGAAGCCGCCACACAGATCTTCACGCAGTCCGCCCCTATAACCACCATGCCACAATCATTTTAAACATTTTACGCCGCTGAAAGCACCAGGAAAGGGACAAGCGTTCAGTCCGACGAGGCCCGAGATTTGAACCTTGGACCTCCGCCCCCTTTATGGGGTTTGGATGAACCAATTGGTCTACACCTCGGACCTTCATATTTATTATATTAAATATGATAAGTTTTGTAATTTTTATTTATATAAAAATATATATAAACCCTAATTTTTTGGGGAAATCACCACAAATCACCTATAAATACCTAAAGTTTTAAAGCTGAATGATTTCAAGACTGCATTAGAACTAATGCTAGTTGTGAACGAGTGAAGGAATTGAGAGTAAAACAAGGAACATGGATATTCCAACATTCTCAAGATAAAGAAATGACGTCAAGATATTCTTCAGAAAATGAATATTAGGCAAGAAATTTGATTTATAAAATTTTGCTAAGGTTATACTCCGATAAACGATTTCATTTTGGTTGGCATATTTTATGGAAATTTTGAATCCCACATCAACCCTACCAAGGGAATGGGATGTGATATAAGGTTTCTTGCATGATATGTTTATTGTGAGCACCTCATGATGTCGAAGATGCATTGTTGTACGTAGACACATCTAGTAGAAGGGCAATGGCACTGGTGCTTTATGTGGACTATGTGGAAAAATTAGAAAGTCTTGGCAGTGACAGTTGATGGAAATTTATATTACATGTTTTGTCATTGACCTACTTTGAGTTGACCACAGATGTAGAGATATTAAAATAATTTTATTTGATAGTATATTTGAATGGTAATACAAAATAAATATTATCATCTTGATAAGGCAGATTTGGAAATATAGTGAATTAATTTTTTCCTCAAGGTGATTTTAACTATTTAAATAAAATATTTTTATTTTTAGAAAGTGGGAGGTATAAGAAATTAGTAGGAAAATAATATGATTAGAAAAGAGTTTGATATTTTGATTTTTATTTGAGATAAATTTTATTGAATAGAAGGAATAATAAATTGAAATGAGTTAGAAAAGAGTTTGTTGTTTTGAAGTACTTGTGGGAATAAGTACAAGAGCATAGTCTCACACAAATAGAAGGATTATTTTTAAAGTAATTCAAAGTATCAAATAGTGCATAGATAGAGTGAAATAATTAATGCATATCTTCACCCAAGCATTCAATTGAAGAAGAAGGATAATTCAGCCATCTACAAAGAGAAAGGAAAGGTGCAAAAAATAGTTAGAAATCAGCATTTACAAGGTTTTTGAGCATATTTAGATAGTGTTTGTGATAAGGTTTTTAGAGTAGATTTGAGCATGTTTTGTGTGTAGGTTTTTGAGCAGATTTGACCAGTGTTTGTGAGTAGGTTTTGGAGCATATATGAGTAGGTTTTGTGAGCAGGTTTTTGAGTAGATTTAAGCAATGTTTGTGAGCAGGTGTTAGAGTATATTTAAACAGGTATTGTGAACAAGTTTTAGAGTAAACTTGAATAAGGGGATTGGTGTCTCCTATGAATTGGTGTCCATGAAATTGAACAAGGGGATTGGTATCTCCTGTGAATTGGTGTCCATGAACTTGAGCAAGGGTATTGGTGTCTCCTGTGGATTGGTGTCCATAAAATTGAGCAAGGAGATTGGTGTCCACAAACTTGAGCAAGGGGATTGGTGTCTCTTGAGAATTGGTGTCCATGAACTTGAGTAAGGGGATTGGTGTCTCTTGTGGATTGGTATCCATGAACATGAGCAAGGTTATTAGTGTCTCCTATTGATTGGTATCTACAAACTTGATCAAGTGGATTGGTGTCTCCTATGGATTGGTGTCCATGAACTTGAGCAAGGGGATTGGTGACTCCTGTGGATTGGTGTCCAAAAACTTGTATAGAGAATTGGTGTCTCCTGTGGATTGGTGTCCATAAAATTATATAGGGGATTGGTGTCTCTTGTGGTTTAGTGCCCATGAAATTTATTGAAGAAAACTATAAGCAATATTTTTACATGGTTTTCTCTTGAGAGGGTGTTTCCACGTAAAAGCTTTGTCTCTCATGTACATGGTGATTTATGCATTGTTTTATTATTACATTGTTATTACTTGAATTTATTGCTTTAGAAGGAAAAGAGAAAAGTTTTATCTTATATTATTAACCCCCCTCTCAGTGTAAGCTTGTGTTCTTTAACTGGTATCAGAGCGGGTTCATTCATGAAAGTCTAACAATTTTAAGGAAGATCTTATAGTAACACACATGGCTTACCAAGAATAGTTTTCATCAAATAGTGATTCATTGTTTGATGGAACTAACTATGCTTTCTAGAGTGTGAAAATATAGAATTATTTGATGGTACATGGATATGATACATGGTAATCCATTGAGCATAAGTTCACACCACCTACAACTCCTTCTATTGATCGAGATGACAAGAAACCATATGAAAATAATGCCAGGGAAATGAATTCAATATTAAGTGTATTATGTGAAACAAATTTTGTGAAAGTTATGCAATTTACTTCAGAAAAAAATATGAGATAAGTTACAAAGAACATATGTAGGAGATGACAAGGTTAAAATGGTAAAAACTGAAACCCACAGGAGTAAGTTTGAATATTTGAAGATGAAAGATGAGGAATATATTGCTAAATATCTACTTCACATCGATGAAGTTGTCAAAACTATTCGTGGACTTGGAGAAAATATTGAAGACTCTAATATTGTTCAAAAAATATTAGGGTCACTTCCAATGAGTTTTGATGCAAATATTTTAATAATATAAGAGATAAAGGATATTAAAATCTTAAGCATGGATGAGTTGCATGGAATTCTCATATCTTATGAGATGGGGATTAAAAATATCAAACATCCAAATGGAAGAAACATTTAAAGCTTCAAGGAAGACAAAGAATAAGAAACCAGAATCAAGTGAAGGATCATGAAGCAAAGAAGAAGGTAACTTTATGCGAAGGAATAATAAGGTTCTAAGAAAACACAAAGGTATGCATTATGTGAAATGTTTTAATTATGGTAATATTAGTCACTATGTATCTAATCTCCCATAAGCTAGAAGTAGTAGCACTGAAGAAGAAAATGAACATGAGAAAAAGAAAGAAAAAAAATTATCATGAAAAGAAAAATAGGCATGGTAAAATCAAGCATGATAAGAAGATATTTCAAAGACACAAGAAGAGTTTTTATGTTGAGGAAGCAATCAATTCCTCCAGCAATAGTTATGAAAGTATCTCCAATAGTGAAAGAGAAGAAATCCTATTTTTGGCCATAGAAGAGAAAGAAGATACTCCTATTATCAAAGACCAAGAAGATTCAGAAAATGAAGAAGCCATGGTTGATATATAAGAGGAACTTGTTGTTGCTCTTGAAGAGTTGAAGAGGGTTAGAAAGGAGAACTCAATATTAAAGGCTCAAGTACAAAAGGATGAGAAGACAAAGGCAGATTTGTCATAAGAAATCATTGACCTAAAAGTTAAAATTGAAGAGACAAAGCGAATTGAAGAAGGTATGGCTGAGAAATTAAAGGTAAAAGAGTTGGAATGTGAAAAAATGGAACGTGAAGTTATCTCTCTAAGGATAGAAGTTAAATATTCTAATTATAAGCTACATAGATTTGGAAAAAATGCAAAAATTATGGGTGACATTATCAAAGCATAGATATCTTCATCTGTAAAGTCAAGACTTGGGTTTGAAGAAGGTCAAAAGAAACAAAAAGGGGAGTTAAGATCAAAAGGAATAAAGTAATCAAATAAAGTAATTGAATAATAGCCTAAGACCTATGTTGATGTATTGAGAAGTGATAGCATCAAGAAGGAAGATAGCAAATCATCATCAAGGAACAAAGTCCACAAAAATAATGATGATAATACCATGCAAAAATATCCTCCAAAGAAATCAGATAGGTTTCACTATTTCTTCCATAGTTATTATTTCTCATATAACCAATTTGGTCATAAAGCTATAAATTGCAAGTTTTGTGCTAAGAATAAATGTGGTTTCACTAAGAGAAATTTCAATTTATTTGCATCTCTCATGGACTAAAACATCATATGTTACAAAATGTAATAATTTTTGGTATACATCTAGATGATGTGGAATAGTATTTCCTAAATTGTCAAAATCAAGCAAGAAGAAGAATAGTCAATCTGTTCAAAAGAATATGACCTCCAAAGTTTGGATAAAGAAAATGAAATAAGAAAAGAAGCATAGTAATTTGGAAAATTCACTACAATCTCATAATTGAAAGTCTCAAGGAGAATAGGTTGTAAGGGGATGGTATCAAGTGTCTTATCCTTCAGCCCCAAGGAGCATTTACCATTGATGTCAAAAGGGAAGAAATTCAGTGAGGGGGAACAACTAGTTAGGGAGAGCAAATTGTGATCCTGTTAAATTAGAAGATAGTTATGTTTGCAGGGTTGCCATCAATGACAAAGGGGGTGATTGTTAGAATTATTGAGTTGTCATTGATGTCAAATTTCAATTTGGTAGAAATCTAATAGTGGATGAAATACTCAAGGTAAATATTTATCCTAGTGATGTATTATGAAAGGTTGAAATATTTAAATTAAAGATTTAAATATTTCCAAGAGAAGCAATGTGCTAAAGTTGAAATATTATTACTAAGGTTAAAATATTTTTTGAGGACAATCGACCTTATGGAAGTGAAAAGAATTAATATATTTTGTGATAAGGGCCGACCTTATGGAAGTGAAACTAATTGCATATATATACAATGCCAAAATTCATTTCAAAGAATATTTTGAGAAGGCATCCTCGATACATCTGAGCAATAATGGCAAGGGATAAGACGAAGAAAAGGTGATCGATATTTGCAATAATAGATGACATGGTAAAGAGAAGCTTGAAATAAGGAGATTGTTTCAACCAAAGTGGATGTTTGACAAAAGGATACAATGATGTTCAAGTTGATTGTGTTGTAGGAAGCCATTCAAATAGGATAAGGTTACGTTATTTGTGGTAAAGAAGTGTCATTAGTAATGTGTATGCTCAGTGGAAGAGCACAATGAAGTTGTAGATAATTATTCCATAGAGAGATGTTGAGCAAGAAAATATTGATATGGTTGATCAATTTCAAAGTTACACTAGATTTTCATGGTGAAGATCGCATTAGTTGATCATGGTGATCATTATGATGATTCAGCAAAATCAAGCACAGTAGTAGTGAAAATATCAAACAAGTGAAAAAATTTTTTTGTGATGCATCAACTAAAGTTGGTGATCATTGCATAGGATCAGCAAAATTGAGAGCATAAACAATGATAAGATCATGTGTAGTGAATTTTTAAAAAGGAGTATTATGCAGTATCAATGAAAAGGAATCCCAATAGAGGTAGTGCCAAAGTTTTGAAGGTGAATGATTTCAAGAATGTGTCAAGAGCATAGTCTCACACAATTATGAATACATGAAGGAATTAAGAGGAGAGCTCAACACCAAATTATTTTAGATGTTTTTTTATGTAAAAATAAAGCCAATATCTTGAATTCACAGTTACATCTAGAATATGATGAAGTTTCCTTGTCAGCAGATTCATGACTTGAAGCTTTCACTCTTTCTCATTCATGAAAACAAGAAAACCTCCTGCTCTAGCTCTAAGACTCCAAGTGGAATTATTTATCCATAGATGTAGTATATCCTCAAACCATATCCACTCACTGAACTTGACCATGGAAACAACATCACTATGGTTTACAATAAGGCACATATCCCTATTGTCCTTGTCCCATTCATTTTGAAATTGTGGAGAAATCCGTACCATTTCACTATTTATACCAAGATGACAAAACATTCTAAAGAGTTTATAAAGAGGTATCAATTTCAGTATATCTTGAATATATTTGTGAGGTATATATTGAATGATGTATTCTACTTTTTCCCTGTCACGGAGTAAATGCTGGTGAATGATGAAACTAAACAAACATTGATTATTCTTAGAGGCATCGTTTCTTCTATTCTTGCCTTTCTACAAGTGTTTTCCTTTCTCATATTTGGCATTGCTATCGGTATTTCTCTTCCTATTTTTTGCTATAGTTTCTCTCTATCCTAATATAACAAAATATTAGTATATATGAAACATAGTAAAAAAAGTTGGATTTGCAAGAATGCAAAGACAAAAGTAGTAGGCTATGATTTATAATTTTTTGAATAGTTGTATGGGTGACTATTAGGATTTAGTGTTGGTGGTATATTTGTGTGTTTGTTTGTCTCTCTTCCTCCACCCAACCTTGTAGTGATTTGTGGGTCTATGGTATTAGTCTCTAGTGACTTTTTTTAACATCCCATTCATTATTCTATACAAACT